>JAMKQA010006121.1:0-17578 GCA_024699735.1 Posidonia australis | reverse complement strand
ATGTCTTCCAGTACTCGCCAAACAGAGAAGCTATAGGATTTGCAAAACAACCAGAGCAACAAGAACGCATAGCTGCGGCTTTGTGCCCCAGACTATCGCATATCGAATTAAGAGAACTTCCGCAACTGAAGAATATCATCTCATGCACTGAAGAAAAGATCACCTCCTCATTTCAAAACTTGAGGAAAATCACCATTTGTATGTGTGAAAGCTTGCGCTATTTTTTCCCATGGAGCATGGCCATGTGCCTCGTGAAACTGGAAAAGCTGAAGGTTGATGATTGCATTGCGTTGAAGGAGATCATAAGTGGAAATGGTTATGATGACTACGTACGTGTTTTCCCCAAGCTCAAAGATCTTGATCTGCGTTCATTGCCCATGTTTGAGGGTAAGTTCCCCCAGCAGCCACAGCTGGAAGTTCTCCGTCTGTGGGAATGCCCGAGGCTAAAGAGTTCGTTCCTGAGTGGACTTCGTGTCCATGCTCGAACATCTTGAGCTGGTTTCATTGCCTGAGTTCGAGGGTATGTTCCCGCAGCAGCAACAACTGGAAGTTCTCCATGTGGGCAGATGCCCGTGGCTGAAGAGTTCGTTCCTGAGCGGACTTCGTGTGTCCAAGCTCAAACATCTTGAGCTGGTTTCATTGCCTGAGTTGGAGGGTATGTTCCTCCAGCAGCCACAGCTGGAGTATCTCTATCTACACGAATGCCCGAGGCTGAAGAGTACGTTCCTGAGCTGACTTAGTGTGTCGGAGCTGCATGAGTTCATCGTGACGAAGGAGTGGTTCAAAACTTTGGAGTGGGAGGATGAGCACGTGAAAACTAATTGGAAGGAAAAAGTGACGCTGGGCTTAAGTGGTGAAAGACACACCTTTTGTTTACGTCCGAGTTCCAGGAGAAATGGCAAATAAATTTCACATAAACAGAATAAATTTCAGTGACTTGTTTCTATAATCCAGCGTATGTTTGTCTTTGACGGTCCAATTTATGGGCTTGTGTGTTTCTATTTGGAATGGCAAATAAATTTCACGAATCAGAATAGAAGTGAAGCTGTATTTTATGGTGTAATGTTCAAGCATTTCCTTTTCCTTCTGAATATGAACCACCTTAATTATCTTCTTGTACTTTTCTTCTCAAGATTGATTGAAAATAGTTTGTATTTCTGTACATGAGTTTGTGTTTCTCTTCGCTAATAATTTCACATGCTCCCTGTTGTACTTCAAATGTATCCATTTCCTTTTTCATATTTACCTTGGTTAAAATTTGATGTCGGCTTTTAGATTTTATAAATCATATTTTGTAGCTGATTTATTTTGAAATAACCTCTTTATCAAATCATTGGATGCTCAAGAGCTTAAGGTCTTTAATGTTGATCAGTTAAAGTTTTATCAGTGGTGATGAAGTTTAATAGTGTACCAACCCTAATCGTCACCAAACCTTAAAGGAATAATAAAAGAAGATTAAAAGAGAGGAAATTCTCAATAACTAAGAAATATCATTAGCCCTACCTAAGATCTTGTAATGTATCATCACATAGTTCCACGATATGCACTAGATAATAGTCTTGCAAAACTACATCTGAAAGAAAGCATAACAAAAAATAAGTGACCACTAAAAAAATCATCCAACACTAACCCATAAAAAGGCTAATAAGCAAACAAAGCAATTCATGAAACTGCATAAAATTACTGAAAATTGGCAAAACGCATAAGTCAAATGCACACCCCTAAAACTCAGAAAGCCTATAGAGTATACCGATGACACTGAAAGACAGATGAAAAGCAAGGTATGCAAAATTTTGACCAAACGATTTCCTTACTAATAAAGCAAGGAAAAATTAACTTAAATATTTGAACATCTATCCAAAATTCAACAACAAATCCTTTCCACAAATCCAAAGCTTCCTCAAGATTACCGAAGGAAAACCATCATTGGTCCCACAATAAATTCCATAATCAACGCTTAAACGAAACCACTGAAAAGTCACCAACTCAACAACAAAATCTGTCGTGTTGTTCGACACTAAGCAACAAACACTGACTTACAAACTGTATTGTCATGGACGAGCCACCCTACAAGGAGCTCTCCTATCTTGGATTCTGAAGAACCCTCACAACTATCCATTAATAGGACGTCACTAAAAGCGAGGTATGTGTATATCTCACCTTAGTCAACCAAAGTAGAATACGTCTCTCTTGGCGTCTTGAAAATTCGAACCACCTAAAAGATTCTACCCTCCTGACTCTACTAGTCCAAATATGTCAAGACCTTAACCTCAAAATTGTGTCCGACCACCTAGAAATACCATTGTAACTACTAGTCCTACCAACATGATTCTTCGTTTACACACAAGCCTCTCACTTGTAGATTGCCCCCTTCTTTTCTCTCACACTCTCTCTCTTGTTTCTCAAGTAGTGGTGACAAACAAGTCGAGTGTGTCGACTAATATAGCCCTCTCCTCTAGCAGACATGAGTGTAGATGGCATGTCATTCTCATGCAGACACGCCACAATACACACACTCGCCAACACATATAAGGAGCCAACATCCAAGTATTACTCAACAAGAAGCTCTTGTACCACCACTTGTAGAATCCATGCAAGAACGTCTAAACATCACTTAAAATCAATCATTAATTCATCCAATTAATCATAAAAGTCTAAGTGATCACGAAACCCTATTAGTTTCAACAATTAGTACCAAAATAACCATAAATGCAAGTAACTAACAAGAAGTTTGATTAATTCAAAAGAACCTCAACACGATGATAGTTTAATTCTTCACATACATCATAGAGGTGTTCTAAGGTTTACAAATCAACCTCGAAATTCCCTTTTCACACTGATCCCTAAGTGGCCCAAACTTACCCTAGCAATGTACGACCAAAACACATCTCAAGAACATGTGTCTAAAATGTACCACAAATACGCACAACACTAGAAGAAAAAATTTAGGATGTTATGTTTATCCATTATTCTTATGTCAACTTCTAAGTTTTCTTCAAACAAGAGCTTTATATATTTATCCATTTTAGTTTTCGATGCATAAATAAATATGAAAAAAATGTGGAGAAACCAACAATCCATAAAATTTTCATTTTAATAGAACTTTGAATTGTTTATTATGATTTTTTTATCATGTACATTTTAGAGACTAGAATAAATCAATCCAAACGTAAACATCCAATAAATGGTATGACTAAATTAATGAACTTCTGCTATCTACAAATACCTTCTAATTTAGCTTTAATTAAAACTAGTATTGGACAGCTAACATTTTCATATACTAATGACCTTCTACATTAAAAAAAAACCTTATTAAAGGGAAGTCATGTGTAATGGATCTCCTTAAACCAATACTAGTGAAGTCCTACTTGTTAAATTATTGGTTTCTACATTCAGAACTTAGTAAACAAAATACAAACTAATGTAGAAATTAACTACCAATGATGACACTAGAACAAGTTTATATCCACATAATAAATTATTTCATTACGAAATGTCTAAGTTACATTATCAATAGTATTTGATAATGGATATTTTATTGCCAAATCTTCGTAACAATTGTCTAAATTGCTAAAAACTTTTGATAACGGAATTTTTAATTAATTTTATTACAAATTGTTAATCTCTTAACATCTAATTTTAAGACTCTAGACAGCTTAATACACGTTGCTAAATACATACCGCATGTATATCTAAATTCTGATCACATAGATCAATTATCATGTAAATATACTAACATGGACTAATTACAATGTCCCCTATCAACAAATAATTCTATTACAAAATGACACGACTCCAAATTTTCTTTTTCCTTTGGCAACTAATTTTACAAACATTTTTTCATCAAAAATCAATCATTTCTAGTTATAACAAATCATTCCTGTAAATTATAAGAATCGAAACATGGTATAAAATCTATAACTTTCATTTTATTAACTACTATACAAAACCAATACATGAAAAACTTCATAAGCAATCAACACGTTTAAATAAACTATTAAATCATTTTGTAGTATCTTACAGCAAACTCTAAGATTCAAAATCACAAATCTTAAAACATATGTTCTCAAAATTATAGTAACATGTTTCAAAATAACTTTAAAGAAAAGTTCAAACAATAGCTAAAATAAATGAAAACAATTTCTTTCAAATATTACCTTCACCGTTGATGATAACATTATCTAATTCTTAATCACTATGAGAGAAAGAATGTTTATATATGAGAGGCCTTTAAACACCAATCATACTTAATACTATCTTCATCCAATCATTTATCTCATGAATATAATTGTACATATCTTCAATTAAAGTCTGAAAATAAATCCATAAACTTCATGTTAGGCAAGTCAGGTGCACGTGCATATATATAAATAAGAGACGATAGAAAGGTGTAATTTAATTAACATATAATGGCAAAGTAGTTAATTAAATCATGAATCAGACTCACATCCATGCCTTTTGGTTTTCCTTACGGAAAATGAGAACATGAATTAAAATTTCCATTATTCTTTACGAAATATATCCACCAAATCTTAACAAATATCATACCCTTTCTCAAAAAAAAAAAAAAAACAGGCAATCAAGCACTTTAACTTCAGGCCACTTAATTTTCCTTATGGAATCTTGGTTCTTCAACTCGAGACTACAAATTTTTCTTTTTGGAATCTTGGAATACGTTTAAAGAACAATAAAAGTTTGGAAGGAAAATCAGACGGTATCATTCTCGTCCAATAAAAAAGAAATTATGTTTAAAATAAAGCACCAACTTCATCCTTTACAATGATCGTAAAAACCTACTCCTAAAATAAAAAAAAGACTACAACTCTAACCCTGTAACGATACAAAAATTATGCCTATACAAAGTACATTTATAACTTCATTATTGAAGGAAAAAAGATAAAAACTGTCTGTTGTTTCTGAAAAAAGAGTTATATATATATAAGGACTATTAAATACCTAAGGATAAATAGATATCCAATAACCCAACAACCCATAACTAACACTAACATAGATTAAAAGATAACTCTAACACACTCCATCAAGCTGAAGCAATACATATCAGTTATGCTCAGCTTATTACACAGAGACTGAAACACTCCAATACTCAATCCCTTTGTAAAGACATCAGTTAACTGCTCTGATGATTAAGTGCAAAGGGTAGAGATAATACCTCTCATCACCATATCTCGAATGTAATGACAATCAACCTCTATATACTTTATGCGCTCATGAAAGGTGGGATTATTAGCAATGAAAATGGCTGCTTGATTATCACAATACATCGACATGGACTTGTCTGATAGACAACCAAGTTCTCACAACAAAGATCTGATCTATATCATCTCACACATTGTCTGAGTCATAGACTTGTATTCTGCTTTTGCACTAGACCGTAATACCACATTTTGTTTCTTACTTCGTCAAGTAATAAGATTTCCTCCCACATAAGTGTAGAAGCTCGATGTGGATTTTGTATCTCCTCAATCTCCTGCATATTTTGAGTCAGAATATGCTATGATATCCACAAGACCATTGTTCTTGTAGATCAAACCTCTACCTGGAGCACTTTTTAGATAGGCAAGGACACACAAGGCTCCACTCCAATGCACTCTCCTAGGCTCATGCATGAACTAGCCAAGCAAACACACTACATAGGCAATGTTTGACCGAGTTACTGTCAAGTAGATCAATTTACCAATCAACCTCCTGTATTAGCTAGGGTCTGTTATCACCTTTGAACTCGTATTCCAAAAGGATGGTGACTGTTCAATAAGATTGCTCTCAGGTTTACATCCCAAGAGACCTGTATCCAAAGGAAGATCAAGAGCATATTTTCTCTGAGACAACGAACTTTGCCATTTACATAAGCAAATTCTATGCCCAGAAAATATCGTAGTCTTCCCATGTCCTTAGTAACAAAGTACGTACTAAGGTGGTCTTTCACTTCTCTGATGCCCTCTCTGTCATTTCCAGTCAATAATATGTCATCAACATAGACTACCAGAAGAACATAACCACGATCTGTCTTTCTATAGAATACTGAGTGGTCCACTGCACACTTTTGGAAGGCCCCTGCTATCATAACTTTGCTGAATTTTTCAAACCATGCTCTGGGACTCTGCTTAAGGCCATAAATCGCCTTCTTTAACTTGCAAACTTTGTCCTTTCCTTGAGCAACATATCTTGGAGGTTGCTCCATAAGCATTGACTTTGTCAAATCACTATACAAAAATGCATTCTTGACATCTAATTGACAGAGATTCCAATATTTGTTGATAACAATAGACAGGACCACCCTAATGGAGTTAAGGCAAGCCACTAAAGAGACTGTCTAGTCATAATCAATCCCATATGACTAAATGAAACCCCAAGCAATTAATCTGACTTTGTATCTGTTAATAGTGCCGTCAACCTTGTACTTGATGATGTACGCTCATCTACAAGTGACTACATTAGCTCCAACAGAACGGATGACTAACTCCCAAGTACCATGGGCTACCAGAGCAACTACTTCTTCATCCATTGCAGCTTTCCATTGTAAAACCTGGAATGCCTCCTAATGATTCCTAGGAATATTCTCAGAAGAAAGGAACAATGCAAAGGCACAGAAACGAGGATGCAAAGAGTCATATGACACAAAATTGGATATAAGATGGTAGTAGAGGAACAAATACCTTTTCGAAATGCAATGGGAAGATTCAAGTTGATTTGAGTTAGATTTACATTCATAGAGGAGGCTGATTCTGCCACAGGAGGCACTGGTGGACCTTGGCGGCGCTGATACACTTGCAAAGGACGAGTAGCACCAATAGGAAGAACAGAGATATCATGGTGACCAACAACAGGAAGCTCAACAATGGACGAGAGAGGAACTGACTCCTCTACAGACATGGACTCTCTTGAATAACACATGGATTCAAAAGAGGTAACATTTACTGACACAAAATAACAACCAAAAGGAGGATAAAAACACTTATAACCTCGTTGAGTTCTTAAGTATCCCACAAACATACACTTGATAAACCTAGAGGACAATTTATCAAGTCCAAAAGAGAGATCCTGGACAAAGACAATACACCCAAAAACCAATGGGGTTAAAGAAAACAAGGTGGCATTCGGTTGAAGACGTCGTAAAGGGATTTCACCTCCTAAGGGTGTAAAGAACATCCTATTTATGAGATAGGTAACAATAAGAACAGCATCAAACCATAAGTACTTAGGAACTTTTATGTGAAGTAAGATAGTGCGAGTGATATCAAGAATATGCCTATGCTTGCGCTCCGCCACCCCATTTAGTAAAAAAGTGTGGGAACAAGTAGTTTGATGAATGATTCCCAATGATGCACAATAAGTCTCGACTTTTTGTTGAACAAATTCAAGAACATTGTTAGTACGCAAACATTTTGGAATAACACCAAATTGATTTTTTATTTCAGAAATAAAAGTTTTGAGTACATTAAAACTGTGACCACGATCTTTCAATAAATAAATCCAAGACACTAGAAAAATCATCAATGAATACAATATAGTACCGATGCCCAGACACAGACAGGACTCTAACGAGACCCTAGATGTTACAATGTACTAAATCAAATAAGCTAGAACTAGACACAAGACGCAAATGCCTAAAGGTAATACGATGATGCTTACCCAACTAACACGATTCACACTCAAAAGGAGAAGCTGACACTTAAGGTAAGGCTTGTTGCAACATTTTGTGAGATAAATAACCTAATCAGTAATATCAAAGTGAAGTAAGCTCAGAAGTGGACGTAACAGATGCTAATCCTCGAGGTATATCGTCACTGACCAACAGTTATACATCATTTCCTCTTTCACGGCCTAAACCAATCATCTTCTCCGTTCGCAAATCCTGAAAAGTACAGTGAAAGAGAAAGAATGTCACATAACAAAGCAATTGTTTTGTAATAACACTAATGCAAAGGAGATTTACTGAAAAATCAGGTACATACAAAACTTTTTCAAGAGAAAATTGAGAAGAGGCCTGCACAATTCCTTCTCTAGACACGGAACAAAATCGACCATCAACGATGACCATAGAATGAATATCAGAAAACTGTGACAAATGGGTAAACAAATTTTTTATAACTGACATGTGAGAGGAGACACCGGAATCAATGATCCAAGAAGAATCCTTGGATGCCAAGAGGACACTCATACCTGAGGAGGAAGGATGAGAGGTAGTGGCGACGGAATCAGTGACCTTTAACTGTAGGAACCTCTCATAATCAGCCTACAAGATAGTGACTGTCTGCTCGTCACTGGTGGAGATAGCTGGCGTAGACTCTGTATATGCGATGGAAGACCTACCAATCAAGTCCCAGCATTTCTCAACCCGATGACCCATCCAACCACAGTGAGTGCAACGAGGGCGTCCTCCAGTGTCTGTACAACCACGATCACTCCCACTTAAGCCACTACACCCTCGACCACGTGTAGAAGCCGTAACTGACTGATCAAGAACTATAGAAGGCCTGATTGTGAAAATATGCAGAACACGGGCAAAGATCGTCTATAGGTCAGGCACACTGTTAGCACCAAGAATCTATCCACGAATCTGAGAGCTAAGATCAGGAGACAGGCTGAAGAGATAGATCACCACGACCAATTCTTCACGATATTGTCTCATCTGATTGATATTTGTTGTCAGGAATTGGTACACCTCAAACTCATCAAGTAGAGAACGTAACAGTGTAAAGTTTTCTGGAACAAACCATTTCCTTTGATGCACAGTAAACAACTGCTCATATACCTCGAATACCTTGGAGACATTCTTCTCATGACCATAGGTAAGGCGAAGTGTATCCCAGATCTTCTTGACGGGCCTCAATATCATCACTCTGTGAGCAACAAACGACTTCATATTGTTCACCATCCAAGAAACAATAGCGACATCATCCGTGAACCAATCCTCATATGTAACATCCTTACTATTGGGAGACTTTATGAGACGACCAATTTTACGGTGAGCAATGATAAAGGTCTCAAAACCCTATGCCCACAAGAGATAATTCTTCCCATTCAATTTTTTTGAGGTTCCACTTAGATTTTTCACTAAAAACTCACGTGTAGCCATGATAATAAGAGAATATACGGTCTGATTTTGTGTACCGGTGCAAGAAATCACTGATTTGATGTAAAAAAACCAAATAACACAGCCATAAACACCTTCCGAAGACTAAAACACAACCGAAGGCATAAAAATGTGTGGATATGTGTGGATATCACGTATCCACACCCACACAGGAGAAACAAGATAGGGAAAGGCCTACCATATGACGAGAGGCACCGGATGATGGTTGAAACAAGCCTGGACAGACTTTCCGATGAGACTGGGGTCGTCGGTGACAACTAGGCTTGTTGTAGACGTCGGCAGAAGGTGGGGAGGGAGACGTACGGGCGGATAGGTTGGCAGTTGGGTGCTTCCAGCGTGAACTGACCGGCAGGAGGTGCTGTCCGGCAAGCCTGGGACGATTTCCAACAAGCTCCGTTAAGGTTTCCAACAATTGGTGGTGGAGGGGTGGAGATTAAGGTGTTAACCTAAGCTCTGGTACCATTTTGAAGGGAAAAAGATAAAAACTGTCTATGTTATTTCAAAAAGAAGAGTCACATATACATAGAGACTATAAGATAACTAAGGATAAATGAATATCCAATAACCCAACAATTCATAATTAACACTAACATAGATTAAAAGACAACTCTAACATTCCTAAACCGTCTATTTACGTTTAAGTCATTGTAGATATCAACAACCAATAATTAACACTAACATAGATTAAAAGACAACTCTAACATTCATAAACCGTCTATTTACGTTTAAGTCATTGCAGATATTGCAACTCACAAAAATATGTTGTGAGTCCAATTTTTATCAAAAATTATGGCATTCAGGTTTTTTTTCATGTATCTGGCTAGGTCTAGCTTTGAACATTTTGCCATAATCCCAGTATGTAGGACCAACAACATAAATCAATAGAATAATGAGTAAGCAAAATCCATTTTTCTGAAGTATGCCAAAACATTTAAATGTGCTTTCATCAAAGGAAAACAACAGTCCAAACCTTGATCGCCATGTCCATCATCAGCATATCCCTCAGGTTCAGGCTTTTATTCTGCAAGACATCAGAAAGTAAAAACATGTCTTGCGCAAGCTCATCGGTTTTATCCTGTTGCAAGAACTGAAATGGCCAGTACCATAATAAGAGAATATTGTGTGATTTGATGTATACGATTGAATATCGCACATTTCTTCGATTCTTTTCCTTTTTCTCCTCTTCATAGCTTTTACATGAGTTCGACAAGTTAAGGATACTCCCCGAGCAGCAAATTTAACAGTTTAGGTCATTGCCATCTGGAGCTGTTTTTCCTATTTATATACTGCAAGCACTCTGTCATATTTTGAGGCCTAATAGTTTAGTTCTGTCATGCATGGTTCCATCCATCTGCATCACCATACCAAAGGCTGGATATACTTTCTCCAATGATCACTCACCCTTCCCTTTCTGCAAAATAGCATGAGAAGTTTGTCAGATAGAATGCAGTATTATGGATGAGACAATGAGTAGGAATAGCAAGTTGAATAAATGAATATAACCACACATAAATAGAATAATAGATTTGCACTTATATCAGTTTCTTATTGTGCTTGAATCTCATTTTGTAAATATGATATGCAAAGTCATCTACACAGACACACTTTAACAACCAGATATGGTTAAGTAACAAATATGGCTAACATTAATTAAGGTGTTAACACTTGTGGCATTTTCTAGAACACAAGACACTTATATTGAGTGTACCAACAGACACAATTGCCATTTTCAAATGTGGCAATTAACATATATAAAACTTGGAAAGGAGTTGGAACACAACATGAAATTAAAAAACACATCTAGTTTATCTAGAATTCTATCTTCCACTAAAAAACATATTCTTGCTCTTATTACAAGTTCTGAGATTAAATGACTTCTCGATTTGTATTGCAAAAGTTGAAGGTTTTGCACTAGAATTGGTTTTAAAAATCTAAAAAAATAAAGTGCCAGAAACCTAATGTAAACGAATTGATGATAGAAAACAATTAGACCCATTAGCGATTTTGCCCACTGACTATAATTATCCATGTATTTCCTTCCAGACATTTCCAAGTTACAAATATAACATTATATCAAGTAGAACCAACTGTTTTTTTATCACTGATACTGAAATTTTGTTGTTGGGAGGAGAAGAAGAACTCAAAAAATGCAAAATAAAAAAAAGAATCATCATCATCAAAACAAGAAACAGAGAGTACCTGAAACCCTTGTTGCTACCACCATAAAATGAACAAGGTCCATTTGATTCCACTTCCATATCACTAGAATCATGCTTCAATCCATCCTAAGAGCCAGAAAATGTGTCGCCAAAAGAACTGGAATGCTCTGTGGCATCTGGATCATCGTAACAGACTGGAAGTGTAGGCCCAGTATCCACGCATTCAACGACATCAACTACCGATTCCCCATTTGTCACCACTCCTCGATCTTCTTGTTGATGGTAGTCATGTCTGCGTTGAATAACATGTTGTCTTCATGATCATTCATACGGCTTGTGTTTGCACACACTTCAGGATTTTCAAGAGTTCCCACTGTTGCCTCGGCCTCTATGGTCAAACCAATTGGCGCTTGCACACGAATCATACTTTCAGATTAGGCTCTCGGAAAGGAAAAGAAATTCCGAAGTTTTCCTTAAAATGTTTTTGGCATTGACAGAAGAAACAATTTCATGTCCTAATAAAGTTCATTGGCAACTGAAGAAAAATGTGAATCCCTGAAAACACCCTATATTGATACATTTTAGATATATTAACAGATCAAGACACCATGAAAAACAAATTTGAACAAACTTACATTATAAGTAATTGCAAACCAGTGCTTTTTAATTATATTAACCACCTACAGGAAGTGAAGCGCTTTGTCATCTTCTTCCAGATCCTAGTTGTTATGCTTCAACATTAAAAACAAACAACACAATTATTACACAGGAGAAAACAGGGAAATCAGGATGCTGGACACACACTATGAGGGGAGAAGTGCGTGTCCACAATAATAGGACCCAGACCGATACCAATGGTTTGCTGCGCTCACCAAGCCCCCAGCGATGGCGATTCAGATGGACCGGTCCGCAGTGGCCATGCGACTGGGGTTTAGGCAGGAGGCAACGACGGGAGAACGGGTGGTGGAGGAAAGATTGGGAGAGGCGGAGGACAAGAAGGAGCTGGTCAACGACGGGCCCAGAGGAACAAGGGTGCGACGTAGGAGAAGAGGAGAATGAGGACTGGGAGGTGAAAGCGATAGGCAATGGCAGCAGCGGGGAGGAGGCAGCGGGAGTGGCGGGGAGGAAGTTGTGACAACGGCGATGGAAAGGTTGAGAGGAGTGGAGGTGGACCGGGCGGTGAGCGCCAGAAGGGTGAAATGTGAGAGCGAAAAAGGGGAGAATAATTATGATAGTAGTTAAGATATATTTTACGATAATGATGTAACATTAAGATATATTTTGTAATAAAATTATGAAATTTAAAAATGAAAATTTTAATTGTCAAATTATTTTCTCATCAAGAAATTAGAAGAAATCCAACAACAAATGTACGAATTGGTGAAATTAGAAGAAATTAGAAGATATATTTAGTTATCTACGAATTGGTGAAATTATCTAATGTTTTAGTTTCCATATTGACAACAGATCAAGCAAAATACCAAAGTTCCAACAACAAATGCTAGTAAAGCTTTGACGTTGGAATGATATATTAAGTTAGAAAATATAGTGTGCATTAATACACTATTCTCATTCTAGGATTGACATGCACCATAATCTTTAACAATTAAATGTGTGTGAAGTTGATTTTTACAAAAGCTATCACTAAATGTACATCAATTGTAGAGCATGTGTAACGACTTCAGTCGTTACATACTCCAAGCTTTTTCTTCCAATTTCTAACACTAATTTCTAAATCCAAGCATAATCATTAATAAACAATATAATCAATAGAAAATAAATCTAAAATAACATACTTATCCCGAACGTGTGGTCGAATGACTCTTCTCTATGTGTACTAGTAAAATGTCCTATTTCTATGCTTGCACTAGTGAAACAACAAAATAAAATAAAGTAAACATGAGTGACCATTGAAAAGGTCACTCAGCTTACACTCACCTAAAATAAAACCAGAAAGCTAAACTTGAAGACCACTTCAAAACCAGTAAACACCTCAACAGTTCTACATGTCAAGATAGAAACCCCAATTATCAAGAACACAAGGCACCCACACATTGTAACGTGTACCAAGGAAATCATCTTAAAATTGAAAATCTAGATCTCTCAAAACTTGAGATTTGCCACTAAAACACGTTACTAAAGTTGACATCTCAAACCACAAAATCGCAACAAGGCAAACTACTATTGCCTCATAAGCATGAATCCTTTAAAATATATTTTTCAAAACTATTTTTCTCTTTTCTTTTCAAGACACGTGTAACTTTTGAAATCTCTTTATACACACTTGGAATGACTACTCTATGTCAAATCAAGCCGTAAAAATCAACACAAGTCACATATCAAAAAACCAAGGTCTCCACTAGACCAGAGTCTGAAAAACTAAATCAGAGTTCGAAAATCACAACTACAAACTCACGCATTTAGTGCAAAAACCTGTTGTGTCATTGTGGCTGCCAACAACCGACTAGCACACAAGCAATTGTTCAAGGATTCTAACCCCAAAGCTTGTTGCATTGTCGCGGTAGGACCACCTCGTGCAAGAGTCCTTTGTCCTATCCTCAAAAAGTCTACTCTGGACAAACACAAGGTACGCCCTCTCGACGTCCTCAATGCTAAGTCACCCAAAGTCTGACCAAGACTCCTAACCCTACCAGCACAATGCTTGGGCCACCTAGGGACTCTACCACTGACCTTGTCGATGCACAACTCAACAACTACGACTCGGACTCGCACCTGACCCTCCAGATGTATCAAAAGTCTCTAGTCTACTAGTACAATTCTTCAACCCTTGTGGCTCCTATAGAACTCAACAATCATGACCTCAGGCTCACAACTAACCCTTCAGGTGTCCTTAGGACTTGAGTCATGTCATTTTGAATGCCATGATCATCAACATATTTAGCCAAAGATAAATCATAGAGTTTATGATAAAATTCAACAGTTGGATTCATCTTTATGTAGATCACAAGCATTGCCATCTTAAATTCAACAGTTGGATTCATCTTAAATATGTTGACATAAAGTGTATGTTACCCATGTCATTTTGATCATCAACATTCTCTTCACTTGCCTCATCATGCTCTTCATAAAGGACTTGACTCTCATTCGGCCCCTATAGGCTCCATGTTCCGGGATAGAGTTCATCACTGAGAGAATTGATGAGTTCTATTGTATCCTCTTGGTGGTGACAGTTTAGGGTAGTAGTTGTGAGGATTGGATGATAAAGGTGGAGCATATTGCAATGGATAGTGATGATATAATTTGCATTTTGACTTGGTGGAGGTGGATTATGATGGTAGCCATTGTGACTTGGAGGAAAAAACATGATGCATCCAACAATCTAAATCTTTTGTTACTACTATACAATGATGGGTTGCCCCACAATCAACACTAAAGTTTACGGAAAAAATACAGAACAATAGCTAAACACATGATCCTATAAAATGAAAATTAGCCACTCATTAGCGGAGCTCTCTAGAAGAGTGCATCAGTGGCAATGAGGCATTCCCCCATGCCAAAGCCTTTTTTACACCCTAAAGCCACTCTAAAACCAACCCAAAATCCTAAATCCGGCCCAACATCATTAACCCTTCTTTAAACAGCAAGCCCAAGCCCAGTTGATGGTCCATCATTCGAGAAACAAGCCCAAATTCTAGCGAACAGGGTCTACCAAAGGTCCATCGACTTTCAAAGGCAAATCTTATTGGCAACTTTTGATGGCGAATGTCAATGGTGGATACTACTGGTGAATATTAGTGGCAAAACAAGGTGGCAAGAAATGCTAGCAAAAGGCCATGTTTCAGTTTAAACTGACAAATGGACTTGCTTGTCTTTTCACCTTGTGTGATCACACAATTCTCTCACGCCATTGGCCAAGACAAATCTAGGTGTGCGCCACAATATCCAAGGACCATCATACCCCTCTCCTTAATCCAATTTCCAATCAAATCCTATTGATTTAATCTAAACCATCCACCCTTAACAAACTTTTTGAATCCAACGACCTCCCTCTCTTCTTTCCTCTACAAAAGACTCCCCTAAGCTCAGGTAGCTCTCTGGTTGTCACCCCCTGGCTCTCCCAAACCTCACCAGAAGCTACACCCTACTCTAGCCTCCCAACTTAGTCAATTCTGGCCACCTTCCGTCAATTCTGGCCATCCTTCCACTGCCATCCCATCTTTGGTTGTCCATGACACTGAATTTGTCACCATGATAGCCTAAACCACCACTACACGTCCTCCTCAAGCCTACTCCAACACCTCGGACCTCTAAGTCGAAGCCCAACCACAGTCAAGCCAAGCCATGTCCTTGTTGGTCGATCGGATTTCACCTGGACGTCTGCAAGATCAAACAAAATGTCTAAGGTATCCTGATCTTTGCACAGTCCATCCAACATCTCCACACGATCGTTGAGACGCTTCTTGACATCCAACAATCCTCTACCATAGCCTTCGACGCTGTCAAGCCACGAACCGAGGAAGTAGTCGTCGTCGCAAGCCATTGGGGAAGACAAGCTTCCACAAGTAAGCTCCCTCACCTGTGATCCATGTGCACCCGGTTTTCCCCCTTCTCATTGCATTTTCTATGGGAATGTGTGTGAATTATTACTGTTTGAGCTTGCATCTGCATCCATGCATCCCCGTCATTCGCACACACCACAAGTGACGGGATCAACGTACTCAAGGACTGCCAATGGCTTGTGAGTGTCCTCGTTCTTATCTTGGCACTTCATCGCATTCCTCTCTCTTCCCCAAACCTTCTTAGATGACCGCTTGGAGCTCCTTGCCTCCTGGATGGCCGACCGAACTAGTGGATGCCGGTGTGGTGCAGTAAGGACGGAGGAAGGCCAACACCGCATGTCCATGCATCCATCTAGCATCCTGGAGGAAGATCCCTCAAGCCTCTAGAAGCACCAAATTGTCCAGTCGAAGCCTCTGGAGGAAGATCCCAGAGAAGCTCACCGATTGAGCCTCTTCTCCGATGAGATAGGTGGGAGGAACACTCTAGGCAACCCTGCCTTCAACTGAGTGTACAAGTACGTTCTCGACACTCCCTTCTAGCTTCTCGAGCATAGAACATCCTTCATGCATTATTGAATTTGCATCTGGTGCGATGAAAGGCTTGCAGTTCATTCTACAACTGTCTTGGCGAGTTTCGACAGTGGTTTTTGCTGGCAGATTCTCCCAACGAATCTAACTAGCGAGGATTGCTGGTGGTTCCCCTAGGTTCAGAACACACTGCACAACTAAGCACCTCGTTTCTCTCTGTTTTGATTTTCCTTTTTGTCCTTGTATGCTTATTACTTGTTACTTGTATCTACATATCTTTATCTACATTACAAGATTGTCTGTATTTTCCCAGTATCCACTCTTGATTTGTTTTACAACTTGCATTCACACATGTTTCCTTCAGCTTCTTCATTCACCTCGCATGATTTCCTTGGTGTTTTTTGACTTATACATTCATCTTTAGGGTGATGACGATTACTATACTGATTCCTTTTGATCGACGGTCCAGGATTCACATAGCACAATTGAGTGTTAGCTTGCATTATTTTCCACCCTGTTCCTCTCCTTCGCGTTGACATAGCATGCGACATTCATCCATTTTAGACATATCAAGCATACGCGAACATTCGCATTGGCGACACACAAGCGAGCAAAAAGTCTAGAAAGACCAATTTCTTAGGCGTATGGGGGTGCCTAACACCTTTCCTATGTATAATAGGAGTCCTTACCCTTTCTCTAGCCTGCCAAGACCAATGTGTTGCATATATTAGGTATGGAGCAAGTACACATTCATTCATATATTTACATCATGTTTCCTCGCATTTTTATGCATCTAGTTTCCTCGTCTTTTCAGTTTTAAAAAGATTAGGTGGTGACTCCGTTATCCTTTTCTTTCGCTTTTCTTTGGTGTTTTCAAGTAGAGTATCTTTCCTTGAATTCACCATTTTCATCATAACCTCATCAATTCACGAGTTCGGTTTTTATACCAGACTCATGGGTTTTTGTCCGCCGACATGGTTACAAGGAGAAATTTTTTTTGGGTAGTTTTGAGTAGGACTGTAAATGGGTCGGGTTGGGTCGGGTTAGAGGTCTACCCTAACCCTAACCCGTCCTTTCTTAACAGGTAACAGGTCGGGTTAATACCCGTCTTACAAAATTCTAGCCGCTACCCTACCCACTACCCATTAGAATAACGGATGATGGGTAGGGTTAACGGGTGAAACGGGTGACTTTTTTATATTGTTAAAATCTAAATTTATATCATTTTATGAGTGATAGATAGGGTTAACGGGTGA
>JAMKQA010006120.1:0-38630 GCA_024699735.1 Posidonia australis | reverse complement strand
CACTTGATAATTTCTCTCTCTATATATAATAAAACTAAGGTAGAAAAGTATTATTCATAGTTCATTTTATTTGTATCTTTGTTTTCTTCATTTTGTTAAAAATATTTGAATTAATTTATTACATGTGTATTAAGTTACCATTTGAGGAGTTTATCTAACTATATTTTTATTTGGTCCTTTAATTTGTTATTTTTTTAATATAGATAATATAATTATCATTTTATTTGGTAAAAGATGTTAAATAGTAATAAAAAAAAGGTTTACATGCAATCCAACAACCAACTCAACCCAACTCGAAGTTTCTTGGATTGGATCTAAACCTATGTTGGATCGAATCTAAGTTCAAAACTACTCAATCAAAATAATTCGAGTTGGGTTGGATTGTGGGTTCATCCTTAATCAGATTCAATCGGATCCATGTACACTCTTACCATATGATTCCTATCAAATATTTTTCTCTTGCAGAAGTTCATCTAAAATATTTACCTTGCAATTTCAGCTCGTCTTTTGGCCTCTTCTGCCATCTGATTCAGATCAGTGATAGCAGTTCTCTCACCAAACATTTTCGTGTCGGGTGGATGCAATCCATGGAGGGTTCTCTGTGCATGTGCCCACTTCAGTTCACGAGCTTCCTTTCCAAAATCCTTCTGCCTTGTGAAGGCAATCTGCAAGGAAAACGTCCATCCATCAGAAAAATATAGAAGGTAGTTGGTGTCCAACTCTGAACTTTGCATACCCTTTGCTCGATAACAAGATCCCATGCTTTTCCACTAAGTGCATATCGGATTATAAACTTGATGAAATCAAGTGGAATATAACAGATAATGTTGTATAGCCAGACTACACCAGCCCATCCCCATCCTATCCCCTTGATCGCAGCGAAACCCCAGTCCGCATACACAGCTATCAGTGTAGCAACCTGGAGAATGAACAGGATATTAACAAAAACAAACACAACAGTTTGTTTTGGACGTAACAATGATAGGAAGCAACTCACCAACTGAGCAACAAAGAAAGCAACCACAAGCAAGATGCCTGGTCGTTCAACGAAGGACCAACTACGAGCACGCGTCACAAATATTAGAGCCTGGCTGATGGTGCTCACTTGCAGGTAGATGGCAGAGGCAAGCTTCTGGAAGTCATCTTGTGCTGTTTTCTCAAGGCTTTCGACATTGAAGACCCGCTGTTTGATTTCAGGAGGTATAAAATTTAGTACCAGACAAAACAGAACTGACCTTCACAACATGCAATCATCCAAACAACTTTGAATTATGAAACAGTGTACAGATGTAAACAGTAAACCACAATCAATTCAATTTCAAGAATCCAAGCATTTGCAGCAATGTGAAGCTGAGACAGTCAAAAGAACAGCTATAATTAACCCTCTGGATCAAATTGACAAACTCCTGTACTAAGGGTCTGTTTGGTTTGTGGAAGTTAGGAGGAATTCCAAGGGGTTGAAGAAATTCCTCCTACTTCCAAATGTTTGGTTTGAGTCAACTTTGGAAAGTTGATTGAAAATTGGTGGAATTAGTAGTAGTTTTCCTCCAAAATCAAGGGGAATACCAACTCCATCATTTGGAATTCCTCCAACCTTTGCCACCACCACCACCTCCATCGCTGCCACCACCACCACCAATTCTAGAATTCCAACTAATGCAAACAAAATAGAAAATTTTGAATTCCAACAATACAAACCAAACACCATAAATTACAACTCTAGCATTAGGAATTTCAACACCAGGATTTCGAATTCCCACTGGAATTGAAACTCTTGCAAACCAAACCGAGACTAAAGGGAGTTACCGTACAGGGAAGAAGTTGGTTTTGTAGGCAGCCCAAAAGAATATAACTGTCATCATTGCTAAATAACTCCCTAGAATAATGCCGGTCGCAAATATTTCAGCAAGTTTCCAGCTGTCAGGAAGAGGAGATGGTTTCACCCTGTCCTTTGATATGGTCATTATAGTACCTGGTCATGTAATATTAGTTAGTACCTGAAGTGCACAACACAGAAAAGAAATCCATGTCTATCATGGAAAGTTACAGCGCAAGCATTCCATCAGCACCTACCATCATTTAGAATTGCAATGATAAGAACCATGAAAGGTGGGAAATCGAAGTGCCATATCAGAGCAAGCAACATGAAACCAAGCTGTACAACCAAAATAGGAAAACAAAACAATGTAAGCCATTATTGCCTCAGACATGAAACAGGATCCAAATTGGGAATTTATAGATTCGGGAGATGGAACTAGTTAAAACAGCCATGTATGATGTATGAAGTAACACAGACATGCACTGACTTGCAAAGACATCACTGAAGATCATCATAGTACAAGTGCAATGACAAATCCATGAAAGATGGGATATTAAAGCGCCAAATCAGCAAAGACAACATAAAGACAAGCTGTGAAAATTGAAAACCAAAATAGGGAGAGAAAAAAAGGCAATCCGCTACTATTGACTGAGATATGAAAATGAATAATGAACTAAGTTCTAAAAAAGATTTATTGTTCTCATATAACATGACTAATCACTATCAACAGCTTCACTGAACCGATCTCAGAAAATGGAGTGGGTGGAAAACTTGAAATAACATCAGAGAAGATTGTGATAGTAATTAATAACAGCAATGCAAATGACTAATCAAATCATGGTGAAACAATCATACAACCAAAACAAAACTAGACCATTGGATAAGCTGCTTTTCTCAATGGAAATTCCAAGAGAGGAGTACAAAAACTTTCACATTGATTCTCTTGAGTTTGATAGAGTAGGTCATGTAGAACAGTGAGGATGCAAGCATGCCAAAGCAGTTTATATGAGTTAAGTCTAGTTATCAATCTGTTTTTGTTTTGTTTTCTTCATGCAAAAAGGTAGCAACACAATAAAGCAAGCAAGCAACTGAACATTTAATCAAGATCTAAAACTAACTAAATACTTATGCTCCTATTCAGAACGAGAAACTATAAACACGGACGTACCACAATACGGATTGTAATAGATACTGCATATATCTGCAAAATGTAAAATCAAAATATATTAAACTAACAAAAATTAGAAAAAATTAAACTGAAATAAGAAAGTTCTTCAAGTCATAAGTGCAATTTACCGTGTAATTTTTCATCCTCTGAAAAATTGCACGACTGGTTAGGACAGCACTAATTATGACACTCAGTCCTGGTTCAGTAAGAACAATATCAGAAGCACTGCGAGCTGCATCAGTTGCATCAGCTACAGCTATGCCGATATCTGCCTTCTTCAGAGCTGGAGCATCATTTACACCATCACCAGTCATTCCACATATATGCTTTCTTGCTTGCAAGCGCTTGACAATCTCATATTTGTGCTCTAGTACCATCAACGAAAATTTTGAGATAGTGAAGCACAAACTTCTGTTATCAAAACCAGTAGCATAACAGAACAAAGCCAGCAGGAGAGAAAAAAAAATAAATTTCGATTAGAACAACAAAACAATAGCACCTGGAAAAACTCCAGCAAAGCCATCGGCTTTCTCTATCAGTTCATCAATTGGCAGAGCAGCAATTGATTCATCCTTGTCATGACCCAGCAAAGCAGATGAGGGATACATGTTTGTGCCCATTCCCAAACGGCGGCCAGTTTCTTTCCCTATTGCCAGCTGATCACCTGGGAAAAAATTACAGGCAGGTGATGATCAGGAGAAAGACAAAAAGAAATATTGAAGAAAGCAGAGCACGCCCCATAGTAGTAAGTTGTAAGGAACCAAGAAGAACTCCGTAAAACTAAGATTAATACTTTTGAACATTAAGGTCACTTGATTTGAGATAAATGAGAAGAAAAGAGAAAAAAATGATTATCAAATCCATTACTTCTTATAATATAGCAAATTACAATTGAAGCATATGTATTTGTAAAGATTAGAGAGACAAATAATGATATGTTCTTGATTAATGACCAAGAAGTACATATATATAGGTTTTATTAGATACCCAACATAAACGGATATCTAATAACCCGAGGAAGCACTACTATCTAATAAGACTCTAATAATAATAATAATAATAATAATAATAATAAACATACCTCTAACACTCCCCCATAAGGTAGAGCATATATTACAATCATGCTCAGCTTGGTACATAGAGTATCAAAAACCCCAACATCCAAATCTTTGGTGAAAATATTTAATAACTACTCTAAAGACTTGAGTGTGGAGTGTAGAAATAACACCGCTCATCACCATATCCCATACATAATGACAATCTACCTCGATGTGCTCTGTATGCTCATGGAATGTGAAATTATTAACGATAAAGATGACAACTTGGTTATCATAATACATAAGCATAGGAGTCTCCATAGAGAAACCAAGCTCCATCAAAAGAAACCTGATCTACATCATCTCACATGCAGTCAAAGTCATAGATCTGTACTCTGTCTCGACATTGGATCTAAATACGATATTCTACTTCTTACTCCGCTAAGTAACTACATTTCCCCCAACATACGTACAGAAGTCCAAAGCTCCTCTATCTCCTACATATCCAGAGTCTGAATAGACCTCAACCTTTAAGTGATCGTTCTTCTTATAGACAAGACCTTTGCCTAGGACACCTTTGATGTAAGTTAGTACGTTTAAGTCTCCACACCAATAAACCATCCTAGGCTCATGAAAAAACTGACTACAAATGCCATATCAGGATGAATAACAGTCAAGTATATCAACTTTCCAATCAACCATCCGTACTATCTAGGATCCTCAAGCACCTCTAAAAGGCTATCCCAAAACATAGGACTCAACTCTATGGGAGTGCTCTCAAGCTTACAATCCAAAAGTCCTATAAGAAGATCTAGTGCATACTTACTTTAAGATAATGCCATCCTCTCTTTAGCATATGTAAACTCAATGTCCAAAAAAAATAACGACTTGCTTATATCCTTAGTAACAAAACATGTCCTAAGGTACTTCTTGATCTCACTAATGCATGTAGAGTCACTACCTGTCAGTAATATATCATTAACATAAACTACTAGAATCACATTGCCATTAGTAGTCTTCTTGTAGAAAACTAAATGATCAACAACACATATCAGAAAACCGTCGTGCATGACAACTTTGTTGAACTACTCAAACCAAGCCTGCAGACTTTGCTTAAGGCCATAAACGACCTTCCTCAGACAACATACTCTCTTCTCCCAAAGCAACATATCCTAAAAGTTGCTTCATAAACACCTGATCTGGCAAGTCATCATAAAAGAAGACATTCTTGACATCTAATAGATAAAACTCCTACGATTGATTCATAACAATAAATAAGAGAGTTTTGATGGAATTTAGTCTGACAACTAGAAAGAAGGTCTCTGTTAGTCAATTCTAAACGTCTTGAGTAAAACCACAAGCAATAAGGCAAACTTTATACCTGAAAACAGACCTATCTAGCTTATATTTTATAGTGTACATCCATCTACAGGTAACTATACTTACTTATACAGGATGGCTCACCAATTTCTATGTATCATGTGACATTAATACTGAAATTTCTTCATCCATAGCTACCTTCCAATATAGTATAAGAAAAACCTCTTGGTAGTTCCTAGAAACAAATTTAGAGGAAATGAACAATACAAAGCTACGAAATGAGATGATCATATGAAACAAAATTTAAAACAAGATGAGCTATGCAAGAGTGTTACCCTTTCGTAGCGTAATAAGAAGGTCAAAGCTAGAATTGAATTAATCTGCATCCAAGGTCAAGGACGATTCTGTTGAAGGAGGTTGTTGTGCCTGTTAACGACGACGATATATCTGTAAAGGACATAACCTCTCTTGTTCCCTAGTCACTAATTAACTACCACCCATCATGGCTCAATAGGAGATGATAAAGGAAAACTTCCAATCTTAGAACATGTAGACTCAAAATAAGACGAATACTCAAAAAAGATGACATTAACAGACACAAAATAATGCCTAACCAGAGGGTGAAAGATATCCTCGTTGAGTCGAAGAATACCCCACAAATACACATTTAATAGAACAAGAAGCAACTTGTCAAGACTATGAAATAAGTCCCGAACAAAAGCAACACGACCAAAAACTTTAGGTGATACTGAGAATATTTCCGTACACGAACGAAAACGTCAAAGGAATCTTACCACCCAAATGAGTGGAAGGCATCCTATTTATTAAATAAGAAGCTATAAGAACAGCATCTGATCACAAAAAATTAGAACTTTCATTTGCAGCATAATAGTATGAGTGACGTCTAAAATGTGTCTGTGTTTACGTTCAACCACACACACCATTTTGTTGAGAAATATGAAGATAAGTAGTCAACAGATAGCCTCCAAAGATGCACAATATGATTGATTAATTGATTGAACAAATTCTAAAACATTATCAGTACGTAAATATTTTGATGCAACAGAAAATTGATTTATTATTTCATTGAAAAAAAATTTGATCACATCAAGAATGTGATTACAATCCTTCAAGAGGTAAACCCATGATACATGAGAATAATCATCTATAAAAACAATATAATACCTATGATCATAAGATAAAACTCTAACTAAATCCCAAATATTACAATGAACTAATTCAAACTGACCTTGACTAGACACAAAACGAAGACATCGAAAGATAGCACAATAGTGATTACCTAACTAACACGATTCACAATCAAAAAATGATGCCACAATCCAAGGAAATGCTTCCTACAACTTTCTATGAGACGGGTGACCAAGGCAATAGTGCCACAAAATGGAAGACTGAGACATAGACATCAGATACACAAGTTCTCAAGGTATCTCATCACAAACCAACAAGTACACGCCATGTCCCCACTCACAACAGAAATCAATCCTCTTCTCTATCTGCAAATCCTTAAATGTGTAATGAAAGGAAAAGAATGTCACATAACAAAGCAATTGCTTGATAATAACACTAATAGATAAAAGATTAACTGGAAAAGACACATAAAACACTAGAAATAAGCTGAATATTAGACAAGTAAAAAGGTCGTGTGTATCTAACATATGAGAAAAGACCCTTAAATCTATAATTCAGGAATTCTCCCATAATACTAACAATACGGTCTTTGAAGTATAATCTAAGAAGAAACCTACATAACCCCTTCTCTGGGTACTAAACAAGAACGACCATCAACAATAGAAACAAGCTGAATATTAGACAAGTAAAAAGGTCGTGTGTATCTAACATATGAGAAAAGACCCTTAAATCTATAATTCAGGAATTCTCCCTAGAAATAAGACACTTGTACTTACGGTGGTAGCATGTGATGTAGTGATAGTAGTATCAATGGTCTTAAGCTGTAGAAATCCCTTGTAGTCGACCTGTAAGATGATAACAACCTACTCATCAGTAGGTGTAATAGGAGTAATCTTTGAAGTAACATTAACCCATTGTGGCTTACCAAACTTGTCCCAACATCTATCTAATCTATGTCTAATTCGCCCATAATACTAACAATACGGTCAGCCTCCACTCTTTATACGACTACCACGTCTTCCACCTTTGGTAAGGTTACAACCCCAAGAAGCTGCCATAACTGACTGATCCAGAGCAAGTGGAGCAATGGAAATCCGTAGAACTCTAGAAATGTAGTTTGTTTGGAAATGTTCTTCTCATGTCCATGTGTAGTCTTCAACGTGTCTCAAATCTTCTTTGCGGGATGAAGCATCATAACATAATGGACATTGGACTCCATGCTACTGACTAACTAGGAGACAATGACGACATCATCGGTGTATCCATCCTCGTATGCTTTGCATCCTTAGTATCAAAAGACGACTGAGTGAGGTGCTTAAGCTTCCGATGGGTGAAAATAAGTATTTCAAAACTCTATACCCACAACAAATAATTCTTCCCATTTAATTTCTCTAACATACTACTAAGATTCTTGATTAACAATTCACAGGAGATCATTTTTCATCATTTAAAACACACAAAATTTGATCTGTTACAAACTACGATGTACGTAGAGAAATTAGAGTTCAAACATAGTACAAACACCTTCTAAGCACCTACAATGACGATCCAGAGGCACAAACCACCTAAAAATACACACTCAACGATTTTAAGGGCACATGCAAACGTGGACAACATGTGTCCACCCACAATCATTGTTGTAGACTACTTTAACGGCCTAACACATGTTGATGGGATTGTCAAGGTCGTCCAAGACCCTAAGAGATCTCCGTCCCCCCCCCCCCCCCACACTTTTAACCAACAATAGAAATGAAAAAGAGGAGGCCGACAACTGTGGGGAGGGGAGGAGAGGGCTTGACGGTCGCTGCAGGGGTTGGAAGGAGGTCGGCAATGTGCTGCAAGATACGTCGACTCCTAACAAGAGATCGACCTAAAGAAGAGGAAGGAGAAAAAGGAAGGGACTGGTGAGGTGAAAGGTAAAGAGAAGAAACTGATTGAGGTGGGAAGGAAGGTCGAAGACAATGACGTTAGTGACGGGGCTGACTAATAGTCGATATGCTGCTGCGGCACGAGGGAGTAGGGGCTGATAGCATGTGTGCGTGCTTCTTTCTTTCCGCCCTTTTTTTTTTTCCTTTGGTGGATCCCTGAAACCTATGCTCTGGTGCCATGTGAAGATTAAAAAACCTATGATATGTTCTTAATTAATGACCAAAGAGTACAAATATATAGGATTTACTAGATACCCAACATAAATGGATATCCAATAACCCAATAAACCACTATTATCTAATAAGACTCTAATAATAATAATAAACAAAACTCCAGTATTATAATAAATTACAAAGACAAATTGATAGATCGTATTGTTTTTGTACGGAGATTAACATTACCCTGCCATATTAATTTGAAAATTGGTTAATGGAAATAATTTTATTAATGCATTCCAGAATCACCTACATCACAGTAACTACGACTCTTTATGAAATAAAAGCTCACCAGTGATCATTTTGACATTAACACCAAGGTTGAGAGCCCTTCGGATTGTTTCCGCACTGTCATGCCTTGGAGGGTCAAACAGAGGCATGACACCAATAAACTGCCAAGGACCACCTGGACTTTCTTTTCGTCCCTCTGGTACTTCCTGCATAAAAGACCAAAAAAAGAGGTAAATGGTAGCTACTAATTTATGACTACAAAAGCAATAAAAACAGGTAAAACAACTGACAAATGAGTTTACCTGGTAAGCAACTGCTAATGATCGAAGACCACGCTCAGCAAACTTATCGATCACAGCATGTACCCTACGCTCTATATCGGACTTGTTATGAGCAAGATTTAGGATCTAGTAATACAGACAATCAAACATAAACAAACAGGTAAACATCAAAATTACTCAGAGAAACAATAAAAAAACATTATCAAATTGCAAAAAAAATCTAATACCTGTTCTGGTGCACCTTTGCTAACACGAAGCATTTTTCCTTCTCCATTGATATATGTTAGAGCCGTCCTTTTGTCAGTTGGGTTGAATGGAAGGAAATGAACCTCTTGAACACCAGCACGTGCCTTTATGTTTGGAATAGGAAAGAAACGGTTAAAAGCTTTAAGGTCAACGCAGAGTCATAAAAAATTGTATAATTACCTCTTTTGGGTCAGCAAGCATGTTAACGATTGCAGTGTCTATGGCATCTTGATTTTCAGTTCTAGATGCTCTGGCAGACATTAGAATCACAGTATCCTGGTTTATACCTTTTGCAAATATCTAGGAAAAAAACAAAAAAACAAAATACAATCAAAGAGCAACAGGTAAATCATCCTTTCCAAAAGAAGCATCACAATTGCAATCTTCCAAACCTAACCTCAATGAGGTTCTTGTCAACTGTCAGCTTGTTTAAAGTAAGAGTTCCAGTTTTGTCACTACAAAGCACATCCATGCCAGCCATTTCCTCTATGGCCGTCATTCTTTTTGTGATAGCTCCCTGTGGTTAGAATGAAACAGTACATGAACATCATGGAACCACCCAGAGAGACTACTTTTCTTTTCTTTCATTTTTCATTTCTCAGATCACAAGTGGCAATGTTTTTGAACTGAAAAAAAAAATCTAATTATGTATGATCTAGGGAAGAAATCTGATAGTCATTTTCCTCTAGGAACCCATCACCAGAAAGCTTCGATTGATTTATCAAAGTAAGCTCATGATATGTTGTGCAAACTGAATAATGTACATGCATAAAGTTAGTTCACGGATTAAGGCTAATTTATTACACACATGCACTGAACAAAGAAAATAACTGAGTAATCAATGAGGCACATTAAAATTCTTTTTGTATCAACCTGCTGAGATAGGCGATGAGAACCAATTGCCATTGTCACAGACAAGACAGTAGGCATAGCAATGGGAATTCCACCAATGAGCAGAACCAGTAGATTATCAATTCCAGGACGGTACGCTCGATGTTGGATAGGGTACATAACAATAATTTCTACAATCATTCCCACAGCAATTGAACAAATGCAAAAATTCCCAATCGCGGTTAGGACCTGCATCAAAGAAGACCAAACGACATGAACAACCACAAAATACATTCATGAAATACAAGTGACAACTAGAGAAATTCAACAATACTGTGGTGAGGAATAAGAGTACTGCCTTTTGGAAGTGTCCAACTTGGTTAGTCGAGTCCACAAGATGAGCAGCTTTGCCAAAGAATGTGTGCACTCCAGTTGCAATGACCAAAGCATCAATTTCACCTTGCTTGCATGTGGAGCCAGAGTAGACACCATCACCAGGGTTTTTCGTCACTGGCAGAGATTCCCCGGTAAGAGCAGACTGCAGAAGTTACTAGTTCAAGAATGATGCCACAGAAAGGACATATAACATGCAGAAAGATGGGCACACAGCATGGCAATAGACTATGCTAATCATAATATAGACCTGATCGATTTTCAACGGATCTCCTTCAAGAAGACGGGCATCTGCAGGAATGATATCTCCAAGTTTGATGCTAATAATATCTCCAGGAACCAAAATGGAAGCATCACCCTCGCTCCAGCATCCATCCCTGAGGATCTGTACAAAAAAAAACTGACCATGACTTGACAACAACGGCATTGCATCTGTGCAAGACAGCAAGATCTTTGACCATGTAGCTTATTGAGATAAGGACTGCCTAACTCAAAACTAACTGAAGTGGAGAGACACAGGATTATAAGGGCCATATTTATTTTGTAATTAACCAATGTGGAACTAAACACCCACTTTAACACCCCATTACATGTTAATAAACCTAGACAATGTGGTGCAGTAAGAGATAGAATGCACAACCATGAAAGTGGGATGTCTAAAACTAACTTTGATACCATATTAAGATCACAACATCCAACTCAAAACCAATTGACAATTGTTCCATAATCTTGTCATCTTTGGCTCGAATCTAGTCTGGATTGGTTAGTGGATATACAAACTCCTAAGTGGAGAGGATCAAGAACATATAAGATCCAAATCTATTTTGTTAATTAAGTGACGTGGGACTTAAAAATAGCTATGTTCTAGTACGACTTGATGTAACGGTGAAAGGTTGATGGAGACATTGAGCAACAGTTTATCCATGAAAAGTCAAATAAGAAGTTTCTTATGTAAAAAAAAAAAACATGCCTTGGCCTTGGGAGCAAGTCTGGCCATGAGAGCTGCGGCGGCATTTCCAGCATTGTTCTCCTCGATGAAGCTGATAGTAGAGTTAATGAAAAGCAATGTAATAATCCCGACGAAATCTTGCCAATCCGGGGGCTTCCCCTAATTTTAAAAAAAAATGGGTAGGACTCAGAAAGTGAAAGTAGAGGGAAAAAAAGGTGACGAGTAAGAAAGCAAAAAACAAAAGAAAAAAAGAGGTTGTTTGCTAGGTTAGGCGGGGCAAGGCAGACCCCTCCGTTGGCGAGGGCAATGGCCATGATGGCGGCAGCTTCCATGACCCAAGACAGAGGATTCCACATGAAACCCAGGAATTTCAAGAACTTGCTCTCCTGCCATGTGATGCGAGTGAACATTTATCACTTACAATATTCATGTATGATAATAATAATAATAATAACAAGAGGAAAAAGGAAAACCAAACTAAATCAAACCAAAGCTAACCTTCTTCTCCTCGAGCTTGTTGTGGCCAAAGATGCCGAGGCGCTCCTCTGCAGCCTCCGTGGTGAGGCCTTCCCTCCTGCATCTCAGATTCTGGAACACCTCCTCTATCGGTATGTTCTCCTGTCAATGGCAGCATTTCATTGCCATCATCATCACCATCAACAACCGAAACAAGGGAAGGGGAAAAAAAATGAAAATAAAAAAAAGACTTTGACGAAGGAAATAATACCAAATCTACAGTCTCTTTGAGCACAGCGTCCAAGACCTCAGGTTTCTCGTCCATCACTCCCTTCCTCCCTGCTCTACTTCTTCAACAGCTCTTCCGCTCCCTCCCACTCGCTCACCGCCGCCTTCTTCTTCTCCACCACCTCCTCCTCCTCCTCCTCCTCCCGGTCAGTCCAGTGTGGTCTGGTCTGGTCCGGTCTGGTCGTCAGTGGTTTAGCCACCTGCACCGCAGCGGACACCAACCAACCCTCATTTATTATTATTACATGTACCCCCTCGCTCCGTATGTGAACACGTAGGGCAGCTGAGCAGATCGGTGCGTGGTGGACTGGTATGTAACTCTCTCTTTTAAATTAAAGAATAAAAGTAAAATGAAGAAAATACTTATATAAAGAGAAAGAGAGACTGGGGCGACGATGGCAATCTCTGGTTTTCTTATTTCTCTCGGAAATAATAATGTAGTTGACGTATCGACCTTCTTAATTAGGGAAGTCATAGTCGCTAATCATACACGGGGGTGATATTCCACAGAAATTAAAAAATGTTATAGTTATTAATTCATTTTTCTCACTTGCATACGGAAAAGATTACATACGGTCCTCCGTAGATGGCAGGAGATAATGACAGCACATCTCAACCTTCCTGCCGATGTTTATATGTGGCAAATGATGATGTCTTTTTTTTATTTTTTTGGCTTTTTTTGGAGGCAGGGCGCTGGGCACATGATATTGTCGTTTTGAAATTTCCAAACCTGCTGAGCAAACAGAAGTGGTTTACCAAACAATACGAAAGCTAAATATCCAGTACATGAGTTGTCGTTTCTTCCCAAAAATTAAAATAAGTGCAAAGATCGTATTGACGTTGGCCAATACGTCAAGTGCCACCAGCATGTGACGATGACGGTCAGCGCTCCGCAGCATCCACCGAATTGGTTAGTGAAAGTGACGTATGTTAATGAAAGTTTTTTTTTTTTTGATATTGGTGTGCAAATATTTTCTCCTCGCGGTCCGTAAGATTTAAACCTAAGAAGAAGATAGAAGTTTCACTCCTCTTAACCAACTACACCATGGTAATTGATTGTATGTTAATGAAAGTTGCACTATGCGAATGTTCAAGAAATATGGAACAACGACTGTGTTTGGTGGGGGGATGATTTTAGCTTGATCTTAATCTATTTGACAATCTAAAGCATCTACATTTTTTTTTTAACAAATATGAATTTAGATTTTTGGTTTTTTAGATGACTAAAATCTCTAATCACAATATAAAAAATCAGTTCTCTTTTGTAACGCTTTTCCTTGCTCTTTTTTTTTTTTTTTTACTATTGACCGACATAATCCATTGATTCTAATTTTCTTCAACATTCACTTGTCAATATTTGATTTTGATCAAAAAAAAATCAACAATCAAGAGAATTTACCAAACATAGCCAACAATATTATATATCTACATTCGCTCACTTGATCAAATGATAAAGTCTTTCGACAGTTGGAAGTTTGAATACCGTGAAAATCAAAAACATATATTAATGTGTGTAATATCCAGTGTTCACGTCGTTATTCCAATGGTTGATGGTAATGATAGAGAGTTTCCACCAACTTTCAATAAAAGAAGAGGGTAAATTTAGTATCTACATTTAGTATGGTTGTAGGCATCTTTTTTTTTTATTAAATACACAAATAAGAAAAAATAATCTTTTAAATATATATAAATACATAGTAATTTTTTTATTTAAATCAAATACTATTAATTCTTGATCAAAAAATCTTAAAATTCAATATGTTTTGTTAAATTCTAACTCTTAAATTTTAAATTATAAATTAACAACGACTATAATTCAAATTAGAATGAAATTTTAACATATAGTAAATTATCTTATAGATTAATTAATTATATAATTAATTTTTATTTTTAAAAATAATAAAATAAAAAAAAGAAATGCCTACAGAAAAAAATCTCTATAGACACCTATAAGGATTATTTTCAGGTAAAAGAAAACTCAATTTCAACATTCCCTACTTTGTCTAAGATATTATCTATGGAAAATTCTAGCAACAGTAATGACAAGGAGAGCACTGAAAGGAGGTCCGAGTGGGAGGAAGAGCACAAAAGTCCAACATCACTCTGTACCCTCGAAGTTTGATACATTCAACGACAAGCCATAATCGGAAAAGGTTTCCTCAAATATCAATTTCTTATTGGCATTGGAAATTGTGACAGCAGTCAAGTATCAAAAACTGCATTTGACAGGTCCAGCTCAATTCAAAATTGGGGTTCCAAACTCAATCCTTGAAAGATGATTCCTTGAGGCTATACCTTTACAATAAGACACGAACACAACACAATATAATTATATTTAGATTTAACTTTATCATATTTCGTGTATTTATCGTGTCTATCTGGTAAATACGATTATTAAACGGATCGTTTTCGTGTCTAAGGTAAAAGACCTGATAAGTACACGATAAGTACATGTTATCTAATCATGTATATAAATTATAACTTTAATTATTTTAAATAGTGGATGTTTATGATATGTTGTAGAATTATGATATTAACATATGTAATAATGGAACTTATGAAATATTGTTGAATGATTGGTTCATGATTTATTGAATTATCTTTGATTTTTCTACGTATACAAAACGTGTAAATGTTAAACGTATACTATACGTATAATCTTATATTAAACGTGTAACTGTGCAATAAACGTGTACTCGTGTCAATCGGATCGTTATCGTGTCAAAACGACACAATTCACTTAAACGTGCACTTAAACGGATCATGTCGTGTATACACGTTAACAGATAATTTGTATTTGGGTTTAGTATTAGATACATGATAATTAAATGGGTCGTATTTGAGTTTAACATATATGTATAATATACACGTTTATACACGACAAGATAGGTACACGATACAATCCTTTTGACAGGTCTACTCTAGACTCCCTACCATGAGATCCACAAACAGTTATGTACATGTTCAATAACATTTATTCCCCCATGGTTGAGTCCAATTGGGAAGCATTGCTGCCCATAAAATTCAAAATATATGCATACCGATATCAAAAAAAAAAAAAATTATGGGCCTTCTCAAGGATGAAGTGGGTGTTCTCTTTTATGCTTTGTAGGACACTGATGACGTTCATTTTTAAAGGATATCAACCCAACCCTTGTTGCTTTTAAACCTAGAAATGAGGATAAGGTGATGTCTTTTCGATTGAATGGTCACACGTGGGAACTTAAAGGCTTGCAATTCAAAGGATTAGTTGTGCTAGGGAATGGGAAATTGAAGAAGAATATCAAACATGTTAAAGCAGCGTACATGATCTCTATGAGTCAAGTTCAAGTTGAAGTGAAGGAGGTATAAATACAGGAATTTACCAGATAGAAGTGTACCCCTGAAATAGTTGATATACTCATTAGGTTTGATACTGTGTTTGGGAAACCAATGGCACTACCACCTCATAGACCTTATGATTGTAGTATCAATTTGGTTCCTAACAACAAACTTATTTCTAAGTCTTAGTATCAATTGGGTCGTGTTTTTTTTTGTAACGTTTATAGAATTAAACTTCTTAGCTATGTGTCCACTACCAAGAATCTCAAAAATAAAGATCCAGATATTACAATAGCTTAAGGTTTCAAAAGACTCAATCACCACAAAAACTTGGCTACTTTCAAAGAATAGGCCACAAATACTTAGAATCAAAAAATATTACAACACCAAATTAAACAGACCACAGGATCTGATTAAGAAGATATTAATCAAGCTTAGTGGTCTGCATTTGAGTTGTGAACAGAGGAGAAAGGCCTAGTAAGAGCATTAGCAGAAACAATCAGAAGTACTAGATTATTGCTTGTCTATGCTCCAATTTGTTGGTGTTCCATGCTCCAAGAGTTTTACATGTCCTTTACAGATTAAAGTAATGTATCTTCTTCGGCGAGCCGACGAACCCCGATCGGTTGGGAAATAACCCTAGTTGAAGTTGTCGGAACAAAAATAGCATCCACCGGAGACAAACACCAATCCAAAGACTCACAAACATAATTAGGAGCCAAAGAAAATTTTCCAGCAAAAGAACTTTAATACCATCCTCAATATCACAATTAGAGTGTTCGGATTCAGACAAACAACTTGCCCTAACCCTAGAACATCGCTGATCAGAGCAAAGTCTCATTGTAAAACTCAACATATTCCAACAAATGCCATTATAAAGACTATTACTTAAGATGTATAACGAGAGATTATCGAATCTGGAAGAAAGAAAAGCATAGAATCTAGGAGAAAGATTAGTATACAAATCCAAGGAGATCTGGAAAATAATGTCCCTCTACTCTCTAAGAAAATCATTGCTCTCCAAAACAGGTCAGAGAGGTGAAGAGGTGCCCCCATAAAAGGGGACACACCAACGATCTGCCTTGATGCAGATCGGAACTCGTCCTAGGACAAGTCTCCAGATCGATATGCAGAGGGAAGGAGTAAGAAAGTATTTTAGCTGTAATACATACCTTCAAGTCATTTACCTCAACGAGAGAAGATCGACGTCGGCGAGAAGTCGATCTCGTCTAGATGTCGACGACAGGCCGAACCCCCTTGCTCTTCCCATGGGCCTTTGCGAGTCACTGATCCCGTCGATGAGAGGCCGATAATAGCATTAGTTGCCTCTAGTTTCTGTTAGGCTCTAAGATCTTCAACTGGCCAGTGCAGAGTGGAGACAGCACGACGGACCAGGAAGAGTGGAAGACCCTCTCCGAGGAAGGGGAAGCGGCAGGCAGAAGGAGCAATCAATTGGGTCGTGTTAGGCTAATCGTGTTATCATGTTTATCATTTTTTCACTAATATTTCTTGTATTTTAGAAAAATAATATTTGAATATTAAAAATACAATAGTTTTAAACATGTATAAAATATATTTATATTCAGTTTGGTAATAATATGCTTAGTAATCTATTATCAATGTTAAACATGTAATTACTTGGTTTAATTGGCTCCAATCATGTTAAATCAAATAGTAATCATGTCCAATTGTCTCAAAATAAAGTTCTGCTCACTAATCATGAATCACATAAATTTGAAGAATAAATATCATGTAAATACCCTCAACGTACCCAATTCTCACTTTGATACCCTAAACTTTAAAAGAAATCGCTTTGATATCATCAAGTATTATCGTCACTCACATTGATACTTCTATCAGCATTGATATATTTTATACCTTTTTGTTGACAGAAATACTTCTCCACATACGTGCTTTCAGTCACCACCCTCAGCTCTTCCTTTGAGTCATCGCCGACGTCAAATTACAAATATTCCATCTCACAAGTGAACGAAGATGGAACCAAGTCCTGATGGAAACATCTTCTTCTTTTTCTTCTCCACAAATGAATTTGACTAACTTCAGAAATCCTAACAACCACGAGACTAATCACTCAAGCGATGAGGAGGAGGAGGAGAAGTGGCAAGGGAATTTGTGGAGGTTGGGAATGTCCTGTTCTTTTTCTTTTTCTTCCATCAATGGAAGAGGTTCTTGATTGAGTGAGGTGGTGAGGCAACGCAACAGACACCTGCCTCTCCCAAAATTGTCTGCTAACATACCTCTCCCAATACAAATTGTAAGGAACTGCAACCCGTACCACAGTGGCGACGTGACAGCCTTGCTTGCTACACCATCATCGGCCAGGAGAATAGCCTCATTCCCATTGTCGAGTTGGAGATCCTCATCGATGGGGCCCACAACAACACCAAGTGCGCCAACACGACCAAGAGGGTCCTCATCGCCATCTACAAGGCTCTCAATGACCACCATGTCCTCCTCGAAGGATCGCTTCTTAAGCCCAACATGTTCACCCTTGGCTCCAACACCGCCAAGATGGAATTAGAGGTGATCACAAAGCACATTGTGAAGGCCCTACAGAGAATCATCCCACTCACAGTACCTAGGATCATGTTCTTGTCTGATGGGCAGAGCGAGGTGGAGGCAACACTAAACTTAAATGCCATGAACAAGCTGCAAACTAAGAAGCCCTAGACTCTGTCCTTCTCCTTTGGTTGTGCTTCATCAACCCCTCCAAGGTGGAGATCAAGTCGTGCCATCATCGTCGGAAGTGGGGATTGTACTGGAGGTAAAAGCAAAGGCTTGCGAGATTGGAATTGGGATTCTTGTCCTCGTTGGAAGTCAATAGAAAACATGAGAAAGAAAGAGTAAGGGTTTATTTGGGAAGGGTATAACAGGAAAACAATATTTTTTTTAAATGATGTTAGCATTTAAATTTGAAATTGAGACAAAAGAAAAGTTAAGGGTGCCAAAGTGATACGTTTTAAAGTTTAGGATACCAAGGTGAGAATCGGGTATAATTGAGGACACTAACATGACATTTACTCTATTTCTAAATAGCTAAAAAAATTATTAATAAATTTTATTGTATTGTCATGTCATGTCGTTTCGTTTGATTGTATCGCATCAAGGATTGACATGTATACATATAGACATGCACATCATCAAAAATTGTAATAAAAGAGAATGTCACAAAAACAATGGAATGGAAAGTGGCTTGATTAGGCCAAGTTTTAGCCCTTATTCTTCACCAGTTCTATTAGTTAAGAAGTCAGATGGGAGTTGGAGGCTTAGCATTGACTATAGAGCATTAAACCAACAAACTATTAAAGATAAGTACCCTATACCTATTATTGATGAATTGCTTGATGAGTTATATAGGTCTATGATTTTTTCCAAGTTAGATTTGAGGATGTGGATAAGGAATTTTGTATTCTTCGATGTGTTTGACATAACCTTTCTTTTACTTATGTTCGACTTCTCCACTCCATAAATGTTAAAATTGACTTGTCATCGCAATTCTCGATTTGTGTTGTTGCTAACCCTTAAGACACCTTGGAAGATGTTTATGTGGTGTGGGTTCAACTACTTAAGAACGACAACAGCATTATGCAAAGGTTTCCCGTGCGGTGAGCTCCTCTTCCTCTTCTTTTCCTTTTAAAATAAGCAAACAAATTCATAGATTAGTATGTTGTAGTATTTGAGTAAAAGAATAAATTATACAAAACATGAAATAAAGAGAAAAAAGGTATTTAAGGGTTTAACACCTTGGTTGTAACTAAATATAAATGCTTAGCTGTAAGTTGCAATAGATGCAAAATGGGGAAAAAAACACTAAACACTAAGTAAAACCCCCCTTTTGAGTTGTGGGATGCGTGCATGAAGTGGTGAAATATGGTGGTCAGCATTGAGATCGCCAAAAATAGATGGGTCGGCGAAAAAATCTTAGTTTTCTCTCTTGTGAAGCACTCCTCTCTCTCTAATTAACACTCAAAAATCCCACCTTTGGTTGTCAAATTTTCACCAAATTATGACCTAAATTCCAACCCCCTTCAAGGATGAGATGCCACTAGACTTATAAGGTCGTGGAAGGGTCAAAGAAATGATAAAAAATTTACAAATGACAAAATAGTCCAACTACAACTAGTGTTTTCTAAACTAATGCGTAATATGCAAGGCTACCTGCGTTCTATGTAGAACACAATAAATGAGGCATTTTATGATCTTTAGAAATGAAAGACAACCTGTCACATTGATTGCTAGAATATTCACCCCATTAATAGTGAATCTGGCATAATAAAGCCTGATTAGGTCAATATCTGGGATTACTTAAAAAAGAAAATAATTTAAATTTAGAATTATTAGCAAAAAGAAAAGTGGAAAGTGTTGGAGGGCACAACTGTCAAGTGTAGAATGCACATGACTAGACATTTAATATAAAACACATGATTTCCAGCGTTTTACATCCTCTAATTCAAAACTTACTAAATTTGATGCTAGATTAATTACATAATTACAAGATAATTAAGATCAATGAACATGATTTTAAATTAAGGAAGGTGGACTCATCTGAAAAAAGAAAAGTCAATTCGAATTCAAAAAAAAGAAGTTTGATTGAGATCAATGGAGAACATATTGACACTGTAAGATGAAAGAGATGTTGCATTTAATATAAAATGCAACATATCACACGTTTTATGTGAATACAAGTCATTATGTATTTTATGACCAAATCAAGCAAATGTGCCTTAGGAGCATTATAAGACTGAGTAAATGACCTCATGGTTATATAGAAGATGTTAAAGGGTCCTCAACCTAAAAAGGAGTATAGAGTATCCAAAATGGATATCTACAAACGAGGTGAAGGTACCATCAAATCAAGGTGAAAGAGAAGGATATTCAAAAGGCAGCATTTAAGACTCATTAAGCGTTGGTTTTGTTTGACTTCGGAGTCCTTTCGAGAAATTGAATGAATGAACCAATTGTCGTGGTGTAATTGATCAAGGGAAGTAGAGTTCATGCCTCGCTTCCAGATTCGAATCTCACGAACCACAGGAAGGAAAAAAATACTACCGTTTGTCAAAAAAAAAAAGATTCATTAAGGACATTATGAATTCTTCATAATGTCATTTGGTCTTACTAAAGCTCTTTACACCTTTTAAAATCTTATGAATAATATATTCAAATTTTTTAAGGAAGTTTATATTGGTAATTTTTTATGATATTTTTTGATGGTTTTTTTTTTGCAACATTTGACTACTACTCTTGAAGTTTTGAAAGAGAATCACTTATTTGCTAATTTCTCTAAATGTCAGTTTAGTGTGCCAAAAGTGGGGTATTTGGGTCATGTTATTTCCAAAAATGGAGTTGAAATAGAGAAGAAGAAAAGTGATGTTGTAGTTAAGTGGTCAGTGCCTATTAGTATGAAAACTTTGAGGGGTTTCCTAGGCCTAATTGGTTGTTATAGGAAATTTATTTGTGGGTATGGTGGTGTTGCAGCTCCCTTAACCAGCTTGCTAAAGAAGAATAACTTCCATTGGAATATAAAAGCCGAAGAAGCTTTTTAGAAATTGAAATTGGCCATGAAAACTATTTGTTATTGAGTGTGATGCAAGTGGCTTGGGAATAGGGGTTGTGTTGATGCAAGGAAACAAACCTTTAACTTATCTCAGTAAAGCGTTTACAGGGAAGAAGCTGGGTCTACTAACCTATGAAAAGGAGATGGAAGCTATTGTTATGGTTGCTCAGAAATGAAGGCAATATTTGTTAGCTTAGCCCTTTATCATAAGTATTGATCATCAGAGTTGGAAATATTTGGTAGATCAGAAATTGCAAACTCCTGTTCAATATAAGTGGCTTCTAAAATTCATGGGATTGGATTTTAAAGTTGAAGATAAGGCAGGAAAAACAAATGCAGCAGCTAATTCATTATCCAGGTTACCAGAATTAATGGAAAATAATGTTATATCAGTGGTAGTACTAGTTCCAATATGGTTAGAGGAAGTGAAGGAAGCCCATACTCAGTATTTGAATCTACTGGAATTAGTAAGGCAATGGAAGGACAATGAATTAGATCACACCCAATACTCATTTGTTGGGGGAATTTTGTTCTTTAAAGGCAAGATAGTTCTGCACAACATGCAATTCTGAATTTTGTTCAAAAGCAATTGAGGAGATGCATAGTTCTCCATCTAGGGGGTCATTCAGGATATGAAAAGACCTTACAAAGGATGAGAAAACGCTTTTATTGGGAGAAGATAGGGTCTGATGTGGAGAGGTTTACTAGAGAATGTGATACTTGCTAGGGATGCAAGTATGAAGCCACGGTCCCATCTAGTTTGTTGCAGTCATTGCTTGTGCCAGATAAGGTTTGGAGAGGTGTTTCTATGGACTTCATAGAAGGTTTGCCTGTTTCACATTCTAAATATGTGCTTTTGGTGGTAGTGGGTAGGTTATCCAAGTACGAACAATTTATTCCCTTATCACATCCATATACAACTTTTGCTGTGAAGGAGTTCGTAAATGAACTAGTAACGTTGCTTGGTGTACCTGCTACCAATGTCTCTGACTGAGATGCAGTCTTTACCTGTCTGTTTTGGAAGGAGGCCTAATTTTAGCTCAACCTACCATACTTAAACGGATGGTCAAACTTTAAGTGGTTAATAATAATAGGTGTGTTGAAGCCTATTCAAGGTGTTTTTGCAGCCAACGGCAAAGGATTGGGTGCAGTGGATTCCTTGGGCAGGGTGGTGGTACAACACTAGCAAACATTCTCCCACTGGGTTGAGTCCATTCGAAGTATTTTATGGGTATGAACCACCTACCGTGCTATACTATGAGGAAGGAACAACTAAAAGGTTCAAGAAGAAAGAATAGTTAAATCAGTGGTTGAGCTATTGATTCAATGGCAAGGAAGGTTAGTGGAGGATGCAACTTGGGAGCAGTACCACAACTTCATTAGGAGGTTTCTAGAATTTAACCTTGAGGAGAAGGTTGTTGACTTCTTGTTAAAACTGTCACTGTCGGGTTGGCGGGTATTGTAACCCGACTAATAAAGTAGCAGTTGGCTAAATCTGTTAATACCGTTATAGTCGTTGGGTTTTGTGTCCGTGTTTGTTGGGTTTCTGTTACAAGTTGCCGGAGATTCTTGGTGTTGTTGATAATAGAATTCTTGGTGTTTGTTTTACCATAAAAGGCATGATTCAGTAGAGAAGGGTATCGTAGGTTTGAACTCTCTGTAGTCTGTAGTCTGTAGTCCACCCTGCGACAATTCGTTTCCCACCTTTTTTCATTTCCTGGTTCTTGACTTCTTGTTAATTTTAGTTTCTTTGACATTCCACGGTGACACAGCTGTGGTAGAGTCGAAGACATTCCAGCGGCGGTGGGAAATGTCTTTCTCGTGGATACCAAATTAAAGAAGAAATGTCAATTATTCTGAACATCATGCATGCAGGTGGCACAGCTGTCCTCATGACCCTTCGAAAGAGACGTTAATTAAACTAAAGTGAATTTCCGTTGCCTGCGACTAATTTGCACAATGCACATGACTTAAAGAATGTTACTTTCATGGAACTTCTAGTGTCGGAATCTCTGACGATAAACTCGAGAGTGACGTCTATTTGATCATGCAAGTGCAAATCACGAAAGATTCCAAAGTAGATCATACGCAGAAATTCTAAGCGTCCTGCAACTCCCGGACACTCGCCTACAAGTTCGAAACACGTACGTTACGTGGCTACGAAGATGTCCCGCATGTAGAACCAGACACACCGAACTCGTTTGAATAAGTTGGCAATGTCCAACTTCTGCTCAACATTACAATAGAAATTCGTGTGCTTGTTGTTCATATCTAATAAACTGAAACACATCCAGACTAATAAGCCGTGATCAACTCTACAACAAGAAATTCAGGACACTGCTATATATATATATACATACATACATACATACATACATACATACATATATGTATGTACACGCATACAATAACGTGCAAGAAGCTATTTGTAGTATTTGTACCCACATCCATTGGAGGGAACGGCCTCATGCTACAGCTCACTTTCAGGCGATCTGCACGCAGTAGAAGCCATGCTGAGTCCCAACTGGAGATCCAAGATCTTGCCGTGCTGCTCCGAGATGGGCATAGGGAACGGCTTGGAATTGGCAGCAGCAAGCCTGTTCTCTTTCGCGCCTTCAAACTGCACCGCCACGAAAGAGCTCGCGTTCGCGTTCTGCTGGTGGAAAGGGAAGGCCGTTGCTGGTCTTGAGGCGACGAAAGTGTCACGCGGCGAGTACTCCGGCACGCCGCGAGACGGGTCGTAGAACCATGGAACACGGCAGCCGTGGTCGGAAGAGTTGTGGCTCTTGATGAAGGGCTGGAGGTAGCAGCTGATTCCAGCTGCCTTCCTAGCTTGGAGTTCCAGCCTCTTCTTCTTCATCCTCTCCTTCTTGTGAGCGTTCTGATGCCCACCCAGCGCCTGCGAGTTTGCGAACTCCTTGAAGCAGAACTGGCAACTGTACCTTCTGTCTTCCACATGCTTGTGTGATCTCTCGTCCTGGTTCAGTGTAGAACTGGAGGAAGACCTCTTCGCATCGGAATTGTCTGCTGCAATCTTTTCCTCTCCTCCATTACAAGCTTCCTTGAAGTTGAATCCAACTCGCATGGGCAGGTCGACCTCGAAGCCGAATAAACGGATCTTCTTCTCCTCCTCGATGTTAGACTGGTCGTCTGCCTCCATTCTAGAGAAGTTAACGCCATGTCGATCGGCACCTTCTTCCATTTTTAATTCAGGAGATCCAAGACAACTCAACAGATTGGTTGGCAACCGAGAGGGGACTTGTAATGGTGGAAGTACAAACTATATAGATTTTATTTATAACCAAGATAAGACCGATACATGACTAGGCAGTCAAAGAAAAGCTGAAGCCAAAGAGAAATCTTGAGGTTGAACTTTTTCTCCTTTTTTATCCCCACCACTCGTGGTAGTCCCAATGTACTAAATTAATCAATGCAGATATGCGGGATGTACCACTAGACATTCATATCAGAATTATAATCCTCAACAGAACGTGGCATGATAGAAGATTGCCGAGATCTCACTAGTCAAAACAGGGAACTCAATTTATGTGCTTGCAGCAAATCTTCTAGTCCTGTATAAGTACATACTAGGATTGTCCAAGACCAACAACAATGAGGTTGCGGCTTTGCTTATGTTTTTTTTTTAAATCGGTAAAAAAAAATTTCCTCTCTCCGTACAATCCATAAAATTCGAATATGAGAAGAAAGTGTAAATTCCACTCTCCCTAACTAACTACATCTACATCATATTAGTTGATTCATGACTTTGCTTATGTTATGCGAGAGAATTTGGACGTTTCATTAACCTTTACAACTTTACTTTGATAAAGAAATTATAAATTGTAGTAGAGTGTCAGCCATAACCTTTAATGACTAATATTACTATTTATCTACAGCTCAATGAGCAAATCAACTTCAAATGAAGCATGTATTACTAACAACCTGTGAAGGTTAGATAAGAGAAAAGACGAAGCACGAGCAAACATGGGATTTTTCAAGATTTCAAACATGAGAAGACTTCTCATTAAAAAAAAAAAACGGCAAGCCAAAAGACTTTCATTTTTTATAATAAAGCAAAGATGATTTGAAGAACCGAACAATAACTACACAAAAATATGAAAAGCTAGTACCATCATTCAAAGTACTTATTTAGTTGAATCCTAATATATTACTAATTAAATCCTAGCCGACATTTAATCAAGAATTTCAGAAATTTATAATTTAACTAGCTTTACTACACAAGCAAGACCATGAAAAGGCAAGGAGAACTTTAAAAAGTTAGCTTAAAAGGAATGTATTAAGGAACCTAAATAAACCCACCAAAGAATATCAAAAGTGGTAGTTGATGAGACAAAGGAATAATGCATATAAAATTGCATTCGTATCTGACCATATCTTTTGGGGGTTAAAAAAAAAAATCATCGCAATAGCTTAATGAAGCCCATCCACCTCCATTATTACACGGAAAGCAAAGACGATTGCGATGGAAACTAGCTCTGCATGACCCCACTTTTCTAACTCCAGAAGCTTTTCTTTTTACAACTGGACAGTATCAGTCTAGTGCATCAACCTACATCCACATTTAACAAACGAATTTTCTTTTATCGTGGGAATGGTTCATCAAAGTAAGAAGTCCATCAACTCCCACTACGATTTTAAAATTTATCTTCCATGTTCTGTACTGCTTTAACCACTTCACATCCCACAAACCCATGGTAATCTTCATGATGAAGAGTAACCTCAATTAAGCAAAGCAAGTCAGCACGCATTTCTGCACACATCTCAGGGATCAGCATGTTGAATTAGGCGATGCCACCTGAAAGGGTAATCGGTATTGGGTTCCTTCATGAATTAACCGAGTGATAGACTGAGATTACAGTGGCCTCCATAATCAAGGCACAACAACCAGAAATTCAACTAAAACCAAAGGTTTATGACACTTGGACGGTAATGGGAGTACTAAATTTTGATCATAATTGTAAGTGCACTCTTTACCAGACTTTCTGGGCAACTCTCGTGGAAAGAGTAGTGCTGAGGTTGACAAGAGAATCCAATATAGTGGCAGGAACTAATATTCTTGCTGGACAATTCAATGGTACCTTGTAAGAGGACAGGGAGCATGGGGGGCTCCAGGTAGCTGATTACCTCCTTTCTTGGTGCAGACGTGACAGCTCTTTCCATGTGTAAAGAGAAGGCAATTTAGATCGAATTTTAATTCATCCGGGATCCTTCTGTTCAGATGAAGATACGCCTTTTCCCTGTCGGCTTTGGTAGGAACCCAACTGATGGCCTTTGTGATCCGAAGCACCTATAATCCATAAATAGCGCACTATATTATGGTTTGAATCCTTTTGTAGGAAAGATAAAGGGAGATAGTTTGATGTTTAAATCTACTCACATGAGTGTCCACGGGAAAATCATCTTGCTGAAGATTGAACATCAAGACACAAGCTGTCTGTAATTGTTGCAGCAGCCAACAGTTAGTAGATAAAGATTAGCAGCAATAAACATACATATCTTTTGATGATAAAATTAAGCTCTCTGGATATAGAACAACATCAGAAAATTCACACCAAGTCAGATATTATACTGATAAGCAAGACGAAAGGAATGGACTACAGAGATGACTAACAGAACAAGTTTTTTTGTTAGAACAGGGTAAAAAAGGAACATCAGAAAATAAATACTGCTCTGAAATCTAAATTAGAAATACATGATTTACAGAAGTTTGAGCAAATTCAGATGGAATGCCAACCCAGCCTATTTTAATTTACTGCATCAAATATTCATACATGTCACAAGCTTCTTAAACCATGACTGTATCCATTATATACTTAATGCCTGGCAACTGGCAAGGCATTTTAGCAGGGAAAAGATGGACAATAAAATATTGCTACCTATAGGTACGTTTTTCTTCAAGAAGAAATGTGTTAGTATTTTCTAGTCTTTTACTCATTACATAAATGATGAAGAAACCCCAGGTTTCCTACTTTCATTTAGTAATGAAAATGGATCCAAACCCTATCCGATAATATACCATATCCTTACAATAAACAAAGACCAGAATTAAGATGTTGGAGAATTATGGACGGCACTTGACTTTCTCTAGGTATTTATTTATATCTAAAACAACAAGGTTATGGAACATATATGTTTAAGATGTAACGTGTTCAAAGTCAACTGATACTTAACAGAGCTTCACTTCTTTTATTACATATATTAGAAAAAAAGAACATGTATTTTGGACAACAGTCCTTGGGATAAGCCGTACTCATAATTTACATGCTTGGTGCTCCATATTTTCAGATCACCAACAGATGCTTATACATACTTTGGCATGTACGTCCCTCTTCCATCTATCATTGTATGTACATCACGAGCCTAGATAAATATATTTTGCAGATGTATACCCTCTGTAATTTTTTCACAACTACCAACATACAGCCTATGCTACTCCAGCTAGATACAATTAAAGATAAGAAAAGAACAAACAAACATCTGCAAGTATTTATTTAGAAATTACACTTAAATACAATGAATTGGTGTTCTCAAGTGATACATCAACTTTAAAACAAGACAAAATATTCCAAGAATATGTGGAAAATATTTTATTGTTAAAATTTCCATTTACAAGGTTAACAATCATCCTCCGGACAACAGTCTAAAGTCCCCGCAGGACCCATGTTTTGCCAAAATTAGAAGGATACCTCCAACTTAAACTCAGTTTCCAGGGATTTCTGAAGCGTCACATAGTTAATAATTTACACGATCTAAAATACCCCTACACATGCATTTTATTTCAGGACTACTTGCCATTTGATTACAAATGTATCACATCTACAACAAGCACTTGTTAAGATTTTAATTTCATCTTTGCTAAGAGCTCTTTATCTCAATTTGCTTCTAGAAGAGATATAGTTTGAACGTGTAGCCTGGGGTGTCTAACACCACAAGATGTAAGTGATCACTTGCCTCAAATCTTGTGGCAGGCAGGAGAGAGAATGCCAATACCCATTTCAAAATCAACTCAATGTTTTATCATAGTATTTCTTCATATTAACACTCATGTGAAATCTGTGTCAATCTGAAGGCCACCACCTCTGCAAGGTGATCCCCCCAGGTAATGCCGTGGGATTCACACCTCGCAGCCCACTGCCTTTGTGAATCTAGAGCTTGAAAGTAGTCTACCACATTAGATGTTTAACATCTTAAAAAATGTAACAAACAGTGCAAAAAAGCTTAATGAACATATTTGTAGTTTGTAGAAATGCCATAAAAATTTAGGTGTTCATAATAACTTCGATGTATCTTGTGGTGGAACTGCACACGTCTACAAGATTTGCACTGTCAAGCTTGGAGAGTTGGAGTTAGGCCTCAAGATGAGCCATGAGGCTACAGGTAAGTTGAGATCAGATCTAGCTGTGCTGCACATCTTAAGCATAGCCCTCATCCTCATGTCATGAAGCGTGCCAGTCTTTCACATTGCCACATGAGGCTTAGGTCCTAGTGTGATTCGGATGTCTTGGTCAATCATCTTCATATAAACATTTTACATATTTTTCTCAAAAAAAAATGTGGTCTATACATTTTTATTGTTTTAATATGCTGAAAAATCCTTAAATTACTTCCTTCTTTCTGTTTCATCATTGTTTTATGGTGACAAAATAGGTTCAGTACTAGTTCTGATTCCATCATTATGTATATCTGAATTAAATATAATCTGAAACTGTATCATATCCATCTTCATGATGTTGTTCCTAGTTGTAATAATATGCCATGCCTCAGTTTTTGCCATTTTGTTACTCCGAAACGAAGGCTGGACCACATACATTTTGCTTACTATGGTGGAAATGTAGCTCATTTTGCTTGATTTCTTATATTGTTTGTGTTAGAGTTAATTGTAATATGTGTTATTATACTTTAAGTCTAAATGGATTATTGAATATCCATTTACTGTAGAGTATCTAATCTTCTTATATATATATAATCTCACATGCTCAATAATTCTATTCTCTTTTTCTCCCCAAATTATCTTTCTCTACATGGTACTAGAGCATTAGGTTAGAGGAAAAAATCCTAAAAAAAAACACACACACACCAGGCTCGGCACCGTCGGCCACCAGACACGCCCGCACCACCCCGGCGTACACTGGATCCAGCCCCTGCTCCTCCGTCTGCCCCAGTCGGCCATCCCACGGCGTCCAGCCGCTGCAGCCAGCGCCTCTGACTCCAGTCCTGCCAACGCAGCCCCTGTCCGCCGCTGCCAGGCCATCGTAGGCCTTCCTTCAGGCTCGCCGACCCCTCCTCCATCTCCAGCAGCCCTCGTCGGCGCCCTCCACCTGCAATCCAGGCTGTGCCAGTCTCCACCGGCCCTTCCCCCCGGGGCTCTGACGCAGTCCAGGCCTTCCACGGCCTTGTAAGGCCTCTTAGGCGAATATCCCATCATTGATGAGGCCTCCTGTCCCCTCCGATGCATGTATAGGGGCAGTCCAGCCCCTATCAAGGTGTACTTTGCGAGTTTTGGCCATGTTCTAGGCCCATTTCCAGCCTCCAGTCGTCATTACGTGGAGATACATCACATTCTCACGAGTTAGTGAGCAATCCGATTCACTATTTATCAATTTCAGATCGTTGTTTTTTGCTATTTTTCATCCAAATTCAGTCACAATGGCCATAAGAGATTCCTTTGTCAAGAATATGAGTGACACCTTTGAGAAGCTTTCTGGACCCAACTACATTCTATGGTCACAGAGCTCTGAGACATTCGTGTTGGCTCACAGAAAGTTGAAACACCTTACTCACCCCCCTCCAGATGTAAAATCAAATACATATGAGGACTGACTGGCAGATGATGCAACGGTAATCACCTAGATGGCAAATAACATTGAGTCTTCCGTTGCACGTGGTGTTATCCTATTGTGACCTGTGAAGAAGATTTAAGATACACTTCGCCTCACTTATGACCACGAGAAGAACATATCTCAATATACGAGCAGATATTCACTCTCCGTCAAGGAGACCAGTCAGCTCAACAACATTTCACCACACTCCGCGCATTACTAAATGAGCTAGATATGTATACAGTAGATATCACGAGACTGCACTAATATAGAGAGGAGTTAGCTGTGGCCGCCTATCTCTCTAGCATGAACCTTGACATAAGTTTTGATGTTCCAAACCTACAGATGACCTTTTAGGAAGATCCTTCGAGTTTCTACAGCCTCGACTCCTACAGTGCCAGAGCCGTTAGCCATAATAGTCACAGGAAGTTGCGGGCGTGGTGGTTCTCAAGGCAGAGGTCGTGGTCGTAGGGAGACTGGTGGACGTCCACGATGCGCACATTGCGGCCAACTGAGGCACAGGATTGGAAAGTGTTGAGATATTATTGGTCGACCACAGACAACACATGCTACTATAGAGTCACTTACTGCTACAGTTACCACTGAAGAGCAGACCTTCACAGTGTCACAGGCAGACTATGAAAGACTCCAGCAACTAAAGGTCACAGACTCTACTGCCACAGCTACATATATGAGCTCATCAAGTACTAGTACCCTCCTTGCATCCAAAGATCCCTCATGGATCATTGATTCCGATGTCTTCTCGTATATGTACACGTCGTTTATTTACCTAGTTATTCCAGTTATCTGATGTTTAGACTGTCGCGATTACTGATGACTGAACCTGTCCAGTCTCAGATGAAGGGGTGTTCTATGCCTCTTCCCAATTATCACTTGAGAAAGTCCTTTTTGTGCCTGATTTTCCTGTCAATTTGTTGTCCATTAGCATTATTACCAAACAGTTACAGTGTTGTGTGACATTCTTTCCTTTCCATTGTACAATTCACAATTTACAGACGAAGAAGAAGATTAGTTTGGGTCGTGAGTGAGGAAATAGAATGTACCTACAAGTTCATGATGAGATACCTCAAGGATTAGCTTCTGTGACATCTGCTTCTGAGTCCTCTTCCTTGTGGCATTACCGACTGAGACACTCATCTCATCAGAAACTTCAGCAGGCATTACCTTGACAGTCAGTTTCATGATTTGATTGTGAATCGTGTCAGTTAGGAAAGCACGATCGTGCTTCGATTAAAAGGTTGAATCTTACGTCTAGTACTACTGCATTTGAGGTAGTTCAATGTAATGTTTGGGGTCTGTCTAGAGTCCAGTCTGTGTCATGTTACAAGTATTATATAGTCTTTGTAGATGATTTTTCTCAAGTATCCTGGATATATTTGCTTAAAGATCGTAGTCATGTCTATGATATATTCAAGAATTTTTTGAATGAAATAAAGAATCACTCTAATGTCATTCCAAAGTTTTTGCGTACTGACAATCAACTTGAATTTCTTCAGTCCAGGATTGCTTCTTTGTGTGCTTCAGTGGATATTATACATCAGACGTCTTGTCCTCACGCCTCACAGCAAAATGGAGTAGTAGAGCGTAAGCATAAGCACATCTTAGATGTCATACGCACTCTTATGTTCCATATGCATGTCCCCAAGCAGTTGTGGTCTGATACTGTGCTTACGACCACTTATCTTATAAACAGGATGCCCTCTGCACCTCTGGAGAGTGAAGTCCCACTTCGTCGCCTAAAACCTGAGTCCACTTTGTTTAATTTGACACCTAGAGTTTTTGGATGTGTGGCATTTGTTCAAAATCTCTCCCGGGATCTAGATAAACTGTCCCTACGCTCTATCAAGTGTGTCTTTGTTGGATATTCGAGGATTCAAAGGGGGTATCGATACTTTCATCCCCCAACTAGACATTATTATGTATCTGCTAATGTCACTTTCTGCGAGTCAGAGTCGTACTACAGTGTCTCTCTACCATTCAATATGTCTGTTCCCATTCCGTCAGTTATGGAGTTACAGGATGAAGATACTCAAAGAGCATCACCTTTTCCACCAGCGATTACTCGTCCCTTACAGGTGTATCAACGACTGTAGCGTACTCCAGCACTCCCCACTACTAGACCGTCCTCTTCTGTAGATGCAAATCCGTCCACCAGTTCCTCAAATCTATCTATTGCCCTTTGAAAAGGTACCTGTTCTTGTATTGTCCATCTTATTTCCCACTTTGTCTCTTATGATATTCTTCACCTATGTTTTCGTAGCTTTACCTTGTCCCTTGTTTCTCAACCTATCCCCAGGACTTAGCAGGAGGCACTTTTCATTCCTCATTGGAAGGCGACCATGAATGAGGAGATAGCTGCACTCACTAGTTATGGTACGTGAGAGTTAATGGTCCGAACTACTGGGACTACAGTAATCACTTGTAAATGAGTTTATACTATCAAGTACACAGCATATGGCAGTATTGACATATACAAAACCAGACTGGTGGCAAGAGACTTAACTCATACATATGAGATCGATTATGAGGAGATCTTCTCACCCGTTGCTTGTCTCAACTCCATTAAAGTCCTCCTTTCTCTTACTCTCAATCATTCGTGGGAGCTGTGTCAATTAAATGTAAAAAATGCCTTTCTCTATGGAGATTTCTGAGTCTGTGTTGATGAAGTAGCCTCCAAGGTACGTTACACAGGGGAAGGATCGTGTGTGCAGACTGAGAAAGACAATCTATGGTCTTCGGCAAATTCCCAGAGCATGGTTTGAGAAGTTTAATCAGGTGATGCTTGCTGGTGGTTTTCAGAGGTGTGTAGTGGACTATTCAGTAGTCTACAAGTATATAGGCAGTGGATGTGTTATCCTGACTGGATGTGTTATCCTGACTATGTATGTGGACAACATACTGATGACCGGTAGTGATGTGCAAGGCATTGCAGAGATAAAAAGTCATCTTTATAAACATTTTGTCACAAAAGACATGAAAAAGCCTCAATATTTTCTTGGAATTGAGTTTACCTATAGACATAACAAGATCACCCTATCACAGAGGAAGTATGTGTTAGATCTCTTATAGGAGACAGGACTTTTGGGATGCAAACCAGGAAACACTCCTATTGAGCAGACACCAACTTTTTGGGATAGTAGTTCAGAGTTGTTAGAGAATCCTGGTCAATACAGAAGACTGATTAGGAAGCTCATCTATCTGACGATGACTCAACCCGATATTTCGTATGCAGTCAATCTTTTGAGTCAGTTCATGCATGAGCCTAGGAGGGTACACTGAACAGGAGATCTTCTTATTCTCTCTTATGTAAAAAGGACTCCAGGGAAAAGTCTAGTCTATAGGAAGAATGGCCACTCCAAAATAAGGTATACTCAGACTGAGGGTATGCAAATGATAGAGGGGACAAAAAATCCACGTCTGGTTTCTACACTTATGTGGAAAGTAATTTGATCACTTAACGCAGCAAAAAGTAAAATGTAGTGTCGAGATTTAGTGCGAAGGTAGAATACAAATCTATAATGCACATAGCATGTGAGATGATGTCGGTAAAGTCATTAGTAGAACAACTTGGGTTTAGTGTTGAGGTGTCTATGTCCATGAGGTGTGACAATCAAATTACTATCTTTATTGCAAACAACCATACTTTTCATGAAAGAACAAAGTACATCGAGGTTGATTATCATTTTGTGAGGGACTTGGTCATAAAAGGAGTCATCTCTACTCCTTACACACAATCTTCAGAGCAGTTAACTAATATATTAACCAAGGGCCTCGTTGAGGGGTTATTTAAGTCTCTATGTGACAAGTTGGACATGATTGATACGTATACTCCATCTTGAGAGGGAGTGTTAGAGTGAATTGTAGTATGTGTTATTATACTTTAAGTCTAAACAGGTTATTAGATATCCATTTACTGTAGGGTATCTAATCTCCCTATATATATGTAATCTCACATGTTCAATAATTCTATTCTCTTTTTCTCCCCAAATTATCTTTCTCTACAGTTTGTTCTTCTTTCTTTTTTTTGAAGAAATGTAGTTCAATTTGTTGTATTTCCTTTTTCGTAGATAGATATATACACAAGGTTCAGAATGTTGATATCATGTTGGAACTTGGAATTCAGTCCTCAAAAAATAGGAAGTATATCGAACATCTGGAAGCATCGGTGGAAACATGATAAAAACATGGAAATCTACGTAAGTACTTAAAACTTGAAAACTCGACTTGAAAATTCAAGAAAAACTAAAATAAGCAACTATGCACGTCTAGGATAAATTAAAATTGCTACATAGCCTATATTATGATATATGGGAAAAATCATGGAAATTTAAAAGCAACCGACTACAAATGTATTTATGTTTTTGAGTTTTTATTCACTAGAAAACATATATTTAGACCATGCCTAGGTGTGTGTAATTTTTCTAACTTCTCTTTTATTCATTACAATTTAATTTCTTTTTTCCCTATATTCTCTTGATTTTCATTTTAATTTATTTTGGGTTTTTTTTAAACTTTTCTTTGTTCAGTTGAGTAGATGGTAAGTTCAAACTTCAAAATGCTAGTTTTTGTTTCTCTACTTTACATTGTTCTATTAAATCATTTCAAATTTCTTTTGCTTGAGGTAATCAGGTAGTTAAGACTTGAGAGGAAGTTATTGGACCCATTGTGCCTGACTTAAACAAATATGACCATAAGATGATATACAGGTGTAATTTTCCAGACCTTATTTTGTAAAGTAATTGGGCTTGACTTAGATAGATATGATCATATGATATAAAAATGTCTTGTAAGTTTCAAAACCTTATTGTGTTATGTTGTTATGAGTCGACCAATTTGTAAGATTCAGTTGACACAGCTCATATGAATGCCACATGTGACATGCTCATGTATCACCACATTTTAAAATCCAATGTTTCAGTATTCATGCAAAATTGAGCATCATCATGCACATAAAAAAAACAATGATAAGGATATTTCATTATATATGAAAATTAAAAAAAAGCTATGTGCAAATTCTTAGAAACTAGGACAAAAATCAGAAAAAACACAAACATTCCCCAGGCAGGAAACCCCCAAAGTTTTCCACATCACACCAAACATTTCCCCATGCTCTAAGAAATGCCCAGGTCATATCTACAAAGCAAGATACAAATCCTGGCTTCTGGCGAACTTCAAGTCTTCTTTTTGCTCTTTCACATTGTGCCTACCTCTTCAAATATCACCACACTTAACATCCAATGATTCAGGCATCATTTCATATTTTGATGAAAATTGGTAGCAAGTAGAGTTCCAATCATAGGTCCACATGCATTACCAATTTGAAACTTTGACATGATTTTGGGTTGAACAATAAGAATTACCAAATTTTGCAGATAAATATCAATTTATGTCGACCATAAACCGGTGATGTTGGTCAAACGTCAGTCGATGTCAGCAGAACACTGGTCGTGTAAGAAGAATACAAATATTCATCAGGCAGGAAGCCCACGAAGTTTCCATGCCATGGCAAACCTTTTCCCCATGCTCTAAGGGATGCCCAGGTCGTACCTACGAGGCAACATGCAAATCCTAGCTCATTGCAAACTTTAAGTCTCCTTTTCACTGTTTCACATTGTGTCTATCTCTTCAAAATGGCACCACGTTTAAAATCATATAATTCATGCATCATTTCTTTTCTTTTTTTTGAAAATAAGAAAATTGGTAGCAAGCAGAGTTCCATACATCAGCAATTTGAAACTTCAATATGATTTTGGCTTGAACATTAGGAATTACCGAATTACCAAATATCAAACAAATATCAGTCTATGTTGACCATACATTGGCGAGGAAGCACAAACACTTCTCCAGGAGTCCATTAACCATGCCTGACACATTTTGGATATGGTAGGACACAATTTCGACATGGCTAAAAGTCCCCGCTTATATTGAGTTAGGACATGTTGTGGACACACCTAGGACACATCCTGGACATGGCTTGATTGGGCACGACATGGCTCATTTTACCTTTTGCTTGATGCTTTAAGGACGAGTTGATATTTAGATCCTTGTAAAAATTTATGATGAATAATCTTGAATTATTAATGATGATTAGTATAGAATTTTAGGTGGTGCTCTTGATTAATTAGTTCCCTATTGCACAAGTGATTTGGTTATTAGTGAATGATTATGTGTATTAGATTTTTGTGCATGGATTCTTGCTTGCACGTGGCATGTTTGGGGATTGTTTTGTACAAGTGTTGAGTTTGGTTTGCCAAGTACACACTACACTAGAGCAAGTGGTTGTGTGTGGAGTGACTCAAGGTTAGGTGTTTGCAACACTTGTACCTACGTTGTGTGGGTTTTCCTTGGACTCTTGGCTATAAAAGGAGTGGAGGAGTTCTTCTCATTTCATCTCTTCTTACTTTCTTCCCTTAAACAACAAAAAGAGTTGAAAGGAGAATAGCCTTGAGTGCTTGAGTTTCTTCCTCCTTGGCCGAGAGCGAGTGAGAGGTGAGAGTTCCTGACCATGTTATCTTTGTGCTTGTGAGAAGAAGGTGAGCTTCGATCGACGCTAAAAGGAGCATCATCGCCGATGATCTTCCCTTCGCTGCATAGGAAGTTGCAATGGTGAGTTGAGCACGACTTTAGGTTCACGTTTTCCTTTTCCATGCATGCATGTGTGATTCTTGTTGATCATCATTGTGGGTAGCTGGCATGGGAGGTTATGGCATGCTCATAGGGAGGGAGGAGAGCTACAATCGCCGTCCGTGTGTGTATGAGCTCCTGAAGGTAAGTTTTCGGTTTACAGTTGTTGGGTTCTCGTTTTCCTCCCTTGCATGCACGAGAATGGAGTTAATCTATGATTGTTGGTTCTTGTTGGGTGTTGGATGGCTCTTGCATGCTCAGTTGGAGGCAAGAGTTGCAATTTTCGAAGCTCCAACATTCGAGTTGGGCTCGTGTGTGTGTGGATTGTGTGCATCATTTTGACGTACACACTCCTTTGATCCCTTTTTTTAAGCATGAAATATGGTAGAATGATGATGCATGTCTTGATCTTGATGTGTAGGAGATTTGTCATATTTTTTGATGATTTTATGATATTTTTACAGTAAATACAACAAGTTGTGTTTATTCTCGATTTCACTACATATGATATATGTATGTTGATTTTTTATTGAAGATATCTTGAGTTTTACACATCCTATTCTTATGTTTTTGATCTCAAATGATAGATACTATTGATATCTTCATTTTGGTATATTATATTTAAATTTTGATTTGGTATAGTAGAATCAAGGATAGTTTTTTGAGCTTACCGTGTCCTGTTTTAAATACTCTGTTTTCCACTGAGGGTGTGGAAGATAGGCAAGTATTATAAACGTGTAATTCAAGCGAGCATTATAGGTGTGTAATTCAGGCACTTATTATAGACGTGTAATTCAGGTAAGTTTTTAGCCTAACATAAATTATGTTTTAATCTTGAAAAAGGTTTTGAATTGTGAGAACGTTTTTGAAATGGTTTAAGAAAAATGTTGAGAATGTTTGTTAAAAGATTTTGACGTGGTTTTGTTGTGGACTAAGAAACTAGAGGATTATGTTGCTGAGACCAAGGGATATGACAATAATCCTAGGCAATCGAGTACGAAACGTAGGTTGAGGTTCTACAACCAAAATACTACAAGTAAGTGTTGTCGGATCCTAAAGGTACAATACTCCTCGATTGGAGTTCACGAAATCAAAGTTGAGATCTATAGGTTGAGGTATTGGTTGGACTCAGAGGTATAATACTCTGATTATTCCGGACGTTGAAACTTGAGGTGTTGGTTGAATCCGAAAGTTAGAGACTCTAATTGCTTCAGGTACCAAGATTACATCAAAAGGGCGAACTCTGCGCAGTTTGGGCCAATACGAGTAAATGCAGATGTCTCGTTGTTAGTGTCATCTTGAGAAATGACAGCTTTCCCAAGAAGATTAGCATTGCTAAGGATCCTTCAGAGATGTTGGACTTTAAGATAGATAGACTCCTCGTAGGGTGACTTTTTCTATGACAATGCAGTGCGTTTTGACAGCTACTTATGACTAGAGTCGGTTACTTGACGTCTGACAACACGATTAGTATTTTCCACCTAAGTAGCATCATAATTTTCTAAGGTTTTGGCCTATGTGACTTGAGTTTTGGGGAGATATCATTTTAGAATTTTGACATGCTCCCAAGCTGTTATAGTTTTATAGCAATGGTTAAAGGTTTCAAAGTTATGATTCAAACTTGTTTAATTCTTGTCAAGTTTTGTACTTTGATTTTTATGATTTTTATGTGAAATGTGTACTAAATGATCTTTTTGGTGATCACTTACGTATGCTTTTGGTTTTTAGTTTACAGGTACATATGCGTAGTAGACTTTTCCCTAGTGCATATAGCAACAGTCACCTAACTGTTAGAAATATTACATTAATTTTGATGATTATTTACCCGTGCATATTTTCATAAATATTAAAACTTGAAAAAGATATAAAGTGCTTTCTGTATAAATTCAATATGTATACAAGTGTCTTATCATGAAATCAAAAACGGCATACCGGCA
>JAMKQA010006119.1:0-17349 GCA_024699735.1 Posidonia australis | reverse complement strand
TTCGTAGACTTGTCCTTATTATTTTTGCATGATTTTTTCATGTTATGGTTTTCCTTGTCTTCCATAATAGATTAGGTGGCGACTCCATTTGTTTTATGTTTTTCGACGTGATTTTGCCGTCCGATTTCGCATTCATTTGCGGAACCTCCTCGCCGGCATGGTTACAAATAGCTATAATTCATTCCATCAAAAAAGAGAGGTCTATTTATGCTTTGACCTTCAACAATATTATGGGATGATGATAAAGTCATCTAGTAGATGATTAGTCTAAATCTACATAACCTGCTCTGATACCAATTGTAGAATCCTAAGGTTTCACTAGAGGGAGGGTGAAGATCTTAAGGTTCCACTAGAGGAAGGGTGAATAGTGAATTAAAGAGTATCATGCAAAATTAAATACTTATTTTATAATTTCAAGTAAACGGAGAATAATAATGATTTGAAAATTAAACTAATTCATACACAGAAGGGGATGAGAGGCTATGAAAGGCACAAAGAGATTTATAGTGGTTCGGCCAAATCCCAGCCTACTCCACTCCTCAAGATACCTTCAAGAGTTCCCTTTAACTAGTTAAAGTAACACTTACTTGTTGGGCAAACCCTTGCCAATTTTCGCGAACCACAAAACCTTCTCCCAACCAGAGAATTACATAGATTACTTGATTACAAAGTCTTGAATCTTTCCCACAAGTGCCAACCTCTTTGATGAGCTTTTGAACTAGTGGATTTGGGAGAAATATTGCTAAGAATGTGAATGGAGCTTAAGAAAAGGTAGTAAATAGAGAGAAAGAGCTTAGGAATGCTTGCTGAGGCTTAAGGGGTGATTAAGAGCCCTATTTATAGGATTAAGGAGGGAAAACTTTGTGTCTAACGGTTAGTAACCGCTAGTTACTTCAGAAGTCCTGTCATAATTAGGAGAGCTGTTTTTCTTTGCAATATGGCTTTTCATGGGCAAATCGGTATGCTGAAATAACTTCGGTGTATCGAAATCTTCAAATTCAGAATGCCAAAAAACTATGGTGTGTTGTTTTGATCTCTGCTTCCATCCTCTGTCTTTTGCATTACGGTGTGTTGTTTGATGTTCCGATTTTTCCTGATTCGGTATGCCGAAATTCTTCAGAGTACCGATTTTCATCTTACACTTAATTATTACAAGATTCAAAAACTCCTTTTCATCATACGGTATATCGTTATTTTTCGGTATGCTATTTTTACACCATTTTTGAAATAATAATAAGTACAATTGCACTTCACAGTTAGTACAAGAATTTTCATAACCTCCTTTTTGCTTCCTTCATTTCCGCCTCTATGATAATTCTCCTGTGCTTTTAATACAACAATAATTCTCAAACCATTTCTTTAGAACATATTAGATTTCTTTTGTTATCATCAAAATCAATACAAATTATTCATTTATTCCAACAGAACACCCGCACCCAATGGAGGAGGAAAGGAGAAAGAGAGATGAGAGGAGTGTAGAGTAGGGAGGAGGGCTTACCATTGTCATTGACGCTGCTGCATATGCCTCTCGTGTCGTTCACCCAAGCCCCGTCGTCGCCCAGCCGTGATCGCCCGAGCTTTGCTGCCATCCAAACCCCGCGAGCCCAAGTTGCTAGTCTACCGAGTGGAAGAGAAGAAGAGGGAGACGGAGAGGCACAAGCAGTGAAGAGAGGGAAGAAGGAAATGGTAAATGAAATAAGAGTATATTTTTAAATCAAAACTTCGTAATTGAGAAAACATCAAGTTTGGGTCTAATTCTACAAAAGAAAGAGAGGGAAAGCCAACGGTTGGGTGCCCAAGTGCTACAGTGTTAACCGTTGGTGGGCCCTATAACTTTGCAAAAATTCCCAGCTCGTCAAACAACATTCTGCAAAAGTTTTGGATTGAAGTGCAATTTACCCAGTATGTGCCAGATCTTTTATTATGGAAAATTTCAGGAATTGAGGGAGTGTTTGTGCAATCTCTAGGACCCCAACAGACTATCCGTGTCAAGAATTGTCGCTAGAGTCGACTTGAATAATCAATTTTGCGAAATTTAACACAGTTTCAGAAATTGCAAACAAGCCTTTAGCTCGTCCAAGAGCCAGAAAGTGAGATTTCTTGCTAATATTAGCCTACAGAAACACTTCTAGGAATTGCAGATGAATGTTAGATAGTCTGCCAAAGTGCTTGATCTCAGAAAATTCTTAAGTGCCCTAAGGTTGGAAAATTTGCATAAAGGCCCCTAAAAGTTTTTACCCTAGCTGGATATCGGCCCGATGCATTTAGAGTCAAGTAGACACCCCTAGAGACTTGGGTAATGTGTAAATGTGACATACAGACTGACAGTTCGATTCAAAGAAACGATCTGGCAAAATTTACAGATCTGCCCCCATTATTTTTCAAAACTGCTCAAAGGTCCTTGATCATTTCTAAGACAAACCACCAGATATGTGCGCCTTTTTGGCAAGAGATCAGAGGCATCCCTTGTGTATCAAAGCTGGATTTGTGCCCAAGAGTGGCTAAAATTATTGCAATGCTCTTATCCTCATATAGGGGAATGAGTGTGCCTTGTTTGTTAGTCGGGCTCATGAGATGTTTTCTTTATCCTCAGTCAAGTTCAGGCTGGCTATAGAATCATATGGGTGGCCCTCTGCGTTTGCTTTGCCTCAGTAACTAGGAAAATTATAGTTATGCTCCTGTCACTACACAGAATCTAATTGAACTTCGTTTATTAGTCGAGAGTTTCCCAAGCACCACAAGAGCAGTCCTCAGAGTCACCCGGTATTGTAGGGTCAACCTTGAGGAGAATTCAACTAATTCAACCAAGTGACAGACTTGCCCCTATCTCGCCAAAGATGCAGCGAGCCTTCAAAGGAGCTGGGCCAGGTTCTGCCGTACCTCTCTCCCTCTCGCTCTTCCAGCCCGTAGGTCTACAATCTTGCTATCTCTTTTCGACAAGTCCGCTACTTGCCAAGGATTCATTGCTTTCTTTGGCTTGGCGCCTGGTTTCTTCCTGTCGATAGCCCTTGTACCTCTAGCTTGGCATCCAGTTCCTCTGACTGATAGTTGTGCCTTTCTTTGGCTTGGCGTCCGGTTTCTTCCGGTCGATAGCCATTTGTCTTCCAACTTGGCATTGGTTACTCTGGCTGATAGTTGTGCTTTCTTTGGCTTGGCATCCAGTTTCTTCTAGGCAATAGCCCTTGTGCCTTCAGCTTGGCACCTGGTTCCTCCGGCTGATAGCTATTCTTTTCTTTGGCTTGGTGCCTGGTTCTTCCAGTCGATAGCCCTTGTACCTCCAACTTGGCGCTTGGTTCCTCTGACTGATAGTTGTGCCTTGTTTGGCTTGGCACTCGGTTTCTTCCATCTAATAGCCCTTGTGTCTCCAGCTTGATGCCTAGTTCCTTCGGCCAATAGTTGTGCCTTTCTTTGGCTTGGCATCCAGTTTCTTCCGGTCGATAGCCCTTGTGCCTCTAGCTAGGCACCCGGTTCCTCTAGCCAATAGTTGTGCCTTCTTTGGCTTGGCGCCTAGGTTCTTCAAGCCGATAACCCTTTGTCTTCCAACTTGGCACCTAATATCTCTGGTTGACAGTTGTGCCTTTCTTTGGCTTGGCGCTCGGTTTCTTCTGATCAATAGCCTTTGTTCCTTAGCTTGGCACCTGGTTCCTCTAGCCGATAATTGTGCCTTTCTTTGACTTGGCGCCTGGTTTCTTTTGACCGATAGCCCTTTATCTTCCAACTTGGCGCCTGATTCCTTCGACTAATAGTTGTGCCTTTCTTTGGCTTGGCGTGCGGTTCTTCCGGCTGATAGCCCGTGTTCTTCAATTTGGTGTCTGGGTCATCCAGCTGATAGCTATGCTCTTTTCTTTGGCTTGGCGCCCAGTTCTTCCAATCGATAGCCCGTGCTCTTCAGTTTGGCACCTAAGTCATCCAGTCAATAGCTGTGCTCTTTTCTTTAGCTTGGCGCTTGATTCACCCAATCGATAGCCATGTCCCTTTCATTTTTTTCTTTGGCTTGGCACCCGATTCCTTCGATCGATAGCTGCCCCTCCTCTTTGGGCTAATACCCCAAACTATTTGGGTGACACCATCAATTGTCCGGTTGACATCCGTTTACCATCTATCCATCTATTTGGTTGGTAAGCCTGTCAGTCTTGTCTTACTTTTCTTCTTTGCGCTGATACCACAAACTATCTAGTTGACACTGTCAAATGTCCGGGTGACCTCCGTCAATCGTCTGTCTCTGCTTGGTCGACAAGTTCGATAGCTTGTCATGCCCCTGTTCCTCTTTGGGCTGATAACCCTAGCTATTCAGTTGATGAGTCCTTCAACCCATCTTGTGCCCCTTTTGTCTGCCTAATGACTAGTCATGCCCCCTGTGGTAAAGCAACTACTCATCAGCTTCGCATGTATCAGTGCATCAATAGCATCTGGCTTTGCATCTAGCATTGCATCATAGCCACTCAGCATCACCATTTGTAGCAAGCATCTTCGCATTTTTTAGCTTTGCATAACTACATGCTAGTCGTAATTGCATCAGCATCTACATTCCGACAGCGAGTCACGGTCTTCAGTGCATCTGCCAAATAAATGACTCAGTGCCCACAACACCATTCTCCCATAGACTTGGGCGGCGTGCCTTTCTCAACCCTGAGCATCGGTCTCGTTTCCCTTGACCTTGCTCAGGTAGGGGCATCTGTAGACACCCCGGTTTTGGCCCTTGGATGATAGTTAGTTTATCTAGCAGAACCTATTTTGGATAGTCGGTCGACATAACCACCCTCATCACCTAAAACCCCACCTAAAACCCAAATCCTCCAAACCACAACCCAACATTACCCAAACCAAGCCCAAAACCAATTTATTTGGGCCCCTTCATGGCCTAAATGCTTGGTGGACCGGACTTGTGACCTTTGCTTGTAGATCATCGTAGGACTCTCGTGGCCTGATAGCGTGAATAGGGTGCCTGACTAGGATGCACGTGTGCCTTGGGTCAGTGACAGTGTGAAGGCTAGACTTGGTCATTCACTTTAGGTACACGGAATCCCAGCCTCCCATTTGTTGGCCTGGATCTATGCATGTCTCACATTTCATCTGGACCCTGAGGCCCCCCATGAAAATCAAAATCACCATCTTGTCGCCTTGATTGAATCTTGGCCAGTGGATGAAAGTAGTTAGAGATTGATGGCTCAGCTTCCAACCGTCCCTCTATTTAAGCCACCCACATCTCCTACGACGAGATCCTTTGCTTCACATCAGCTCCCTTAGGTCCACTATGCATCCATCTTGCTCCCTAAGCTTGCTTAACATCCTCCAGCCCCTCACCAGCCTCCGATTTCTCGTTGGAAATCTGACGAACACCCACTCGTAGCCATTGAGACCAGTCCTTCAAACGACCTTCACCAATCACCACCACCCACCAAACCTTCTCCACAACGACCTCCACTAGCGCCCAACTACTTACCTTAGTATCCAGCACCTTCATTCCACCATTTCTCCGTCGACTGTCACTCTCAAACTATCGCCAGTGAGGTTAATCCATCCAAGCCAGGGAGGAGCATCCTAGCCTTCAAGCAGGTACTCCCATCATCCTTTGGCCTTCTTTATGTTCTCAGATGTTGTGAGTTCATTTCTTGGTTGTTGGTTTCCCAGTTAGCATCCTAATCCTACATCTCATTTCGTCGATGGTGAGCCACCAACCCATGTGAGGCTGATGGCCTTTGAGCATGTGGTCTGCCTTACCACCTGACATCCTCCTTGTTCCTCCTCATGCATCCCATCCTCCCGACGTCCCCACACCTCCTTTGGCTGGCTGAACGATCGGACATACATGTGCATCATCAGCAAAACCCAAGTGGGATGGAGGGAGGGACTTGCTTGCATCCATACACATTGTTAGCTTCCTGGGCCTTCCTTATAAACCCCTCGACGACTCCATAAGCCCTTGGATGGCTGACAACTGCTGTCGACCTCATTCATAGCTGGTGGAAGTCGTCCAATCTAGTGGTAATGGCCAAAGGTGGTGGGAGCAACCCAGACTTGTCTGGTAGTGATGATGCATGTTTTCCCAATCATGGTTGAACCATCTTCAATTCTAGATGCTTATTTTCCACTTTGCTTGCATGCATTGGCTAGGGCAAGGCAATGAAGGTCGGCCGTTTGCCATCATTTCTAGGTCTCGCGTCGATACCACGAGTTACATGCATGGGTCATGCAGTTTACGGCGTAGATCGGCCTAGCCCCCTTTTTTGTTTGCTCATCTTATGTCTTATTTCCATAGTGTAGCTTGATCCTTCATCTTCCTTGCTTATCGCACTCTACAATCATGTGCTTGTTTTTTGTTTTGGATTTTTACACAAGTTTCTTGGATGAGGAAAAGTCTCATGTTTGGGCCATGTTTTGTACCCACGGTGGGCCTACGCAGACCACATGCACGGATGTCACAAAGTTTTTAGCCATCATCAGACTGTGTCCCTTTGCTTGATTATCTAACCCTTCACATCCATATTTACTTTTGACTCAGTTTATCTTCTTATATTGCAATTACATCATGTTTTTGCATTCTTGCATCATTTCGCTCAAAGGCAAACATAAATTAGCATGAACATGCCTACATGGCCGCACATATGGTTGAGCAAGTTGAGAAAGACCGATTTGTCAGGCATATGAGGGTGCCTAATACCTTCCCAATGCATAACAAGAGTCCTTATCCTTTCTTTGGCTCGTTTTGGCCCTTGTGTTGCATCCTTTGGCACGGATTCCCCTGTTTTGTGTTTCTCATTGAGTTTTGCTATTTGTTTTGTTTCTAGTTTTCCTCGTCTTCCAACTTTCTTTCCAAATAGGCGAGGTGGTGACTCTGATTTCTATTCCTTATCCATTTATCATTTGTGGTTTTGCTTTTCCCTTGTTCCTCTTGTTCGCAACCCAGGGTAGCATCCACACATCAGGCTTGTCCTTTAATCCTGTAACACTGCTTGGTATTAACAACACCTGATTTTTTGAAATAGATCTGATGTAACACCCAAAAATTCATTTTATTGTAAATATACATTTTTAATGAATTTTATAATTGGCGGGTGTTATTGGCACAGGTAATTTTGTGGTTTTGTGTTGGGGTCCCAATGGTTGGCCTGTTCTATGCCTTGTCCTATAATGGAGGCACTATGCTTGTACTCCTGTGTGCGTGGGCGTGCAGGTGTGTTGTGTTGTTAGCCTTGTGTTTTGTAGCTGGTGGTTGGGCTAAGGACGTATAGGTGTGCATGTGCATTTGATGCTTTGTTGGGCACATGCAGATCTAACTCTCGACCTGCGCATATAAAAGGGGAGTGGACGTAGCTTCTTCTTCTGTAATCTTCCTTCCCCCTCATTTCTCGCCATCTTTCTCCTCCTTTTTCTCTCCTCCCCCACCTGCACACACTACCTTACCCCCACCTTCCCTTTTCCCCACCTCCTCCCTCACCTTCCCCCTCCTCCTTCTCCCTTTTCCCTCACTTCCCCTTCCTCCCCCATCTCCCCCTTCTCCTTTCCCCACCCAATGCGAGTGAGTGAGTGAGAGAGAGACAGAGACAAAGAGTGAGAGAGAAAGGCAAAGGTGGTGCTGTGGTGTTCGGCTAGCATGAGGGACTTTGGACTTCTTCCTTGGCATCGAGTGAGCTAGAGGCTGAGGTTGAGATCACTAGAAAGTGCATGTTTGCCTGAAGGATCGCTGGGGGCCGTCATGAGGTACACACCTCACATTTTGTATAGAAATGCATGAAATTGGTAGAAAATCCTACAAATGCATGAAACCTAGGTAAACTTACGTTTTTATAATTTATTAAGAATTTATGGTGATTTATTGAGGCATTAATGGCCATTTATTGTAGTTGGTGTGTTTGGGTCGTTTTTGACCCTTGTGACTTATGAATTTGGTTTGTGAGGTATAATGCATGGATCGTGGTTTTTTTGTATGGTTTTGGAGTAGACTCAAGCATTTACGTCCCATGTTTTATTCATGAGTTGTGGATTTTGTTTGGTGGGTCTGCCTCTCACTCCCACTTGGGCGATCAAGCAGGCTAGGACTTGGGCCATTTTTTCTGAAATCGCAAGAATTGGTATGCCATTTTTGGTCAACATGTCGTTTTTGCTTCAGATTTGTCCCTTTGACCTTTGGATCAGTTGATCAAATTTATTCGGTCTACCGTTCTAGGTCTTGGGTATTGACTATGCACCTAGTTTGGTCGACCATTTCTTTTTGAGTGAACGAACCAGGGATTTTCAGGTGTCTAGGTGGTTTTTTGGCCTACCGTTTCAGGTGCCTTGGGCCTAGTTCGGTTGATTGGCCCATTTAGGCATGTCGAATCAGGCCCGAGTGGTGTTTTAAAAGTGATGCTTTGTGGCTTTTTCCAAGAAGTTTTAAATGCCTATAAAAGAGGGTTTTGTGGGTCATCAATGGTGGTCTATTGTGGACACTTGGTGAGTTGGTTTTGTGGATTTCTGAAAGGATATAAAATGGTTTTGAAAAACGATTTCAAAGAGATATAGCTTGTTTTGGAAAAGAAATTTCCGTGGTTTCTATGTGTCGGCCAAGATACCGTAGGCTGTGCTGTTTGACCAGGGAATGTGACGACATTGTTAGGTGGTGAGGCACGTCACCTAGGTTGAGGTCGGGGACCAAGATACTGTAGGCGAGTGTTCGGCAGGTCTTGAAGGTATTAGACTCTCGGACTGTCCACAAGGCCGAGGTTGAGGTCCATGGGTTAAGGTGTTGTCTAGACTTGCAGGTATGATACTCCTGTTATCACTAAACGCTAAGGCTTGATGTACAGCTAGGTGTGGAGGTATGACACTCCCATTATCTAAGTATTGTGTGGAGGACGCCAACAAGGCAGACCTTGTGGTGTTGGTCATGGTGGGTATTGCACGTGTCTCATTGCTGGTAGTATTTTGAATGATAGGACAACCTTCCTAGGTAGGGTTGGCTTTGTGAGGGTTCTCCAAGTGGGAGGACTTAGGATAGAATCGCTCCTCACAGGGTGACCGGTTCGTGGCAGTATAGTGGACCTCGGTGGTTGCTTGTGGCCAGAGTTGATTATCTAGCGTGGGGCAACATGACTCAATTTGGTTGTGTTTTTGGCCAGTATGGCCTGTGTTTTGGTGGTTTCGGCTAGTAGGGCTCGGTTTGTTATACGGATGTTTACCTACATGCTTGTGGCTTCATAGAAAAGGAAAATGTTTTGAGAATGAGATTTGTGGGTTTAGCTAGTAGGGCCCTGATTTTGAGACTTGGTGAATTTAGTGAAAAATAATTTCAAAATGATTTACAAGAGAAAACTTGGTTTTGTTTTTTGGGTTTTTTGTGGGGTGTGTGTTGGTGACTTTCTGGTGACTCACACGTGCTTTGTGTGGTTTTTAGGTTGCAGGTGTAGGTAAGCAATTAGTGAGTCTAGTGCATATAGAAAAGGAAAATGTTTTGAGAATGTGATTTGTGGGTTCAAAAGAAAAGGAAAATGTTTTGAGAATGAGATTTGTGGGTTTAGCCAATAGGGCTTTGATTTTGAGACTTGGTGAATTTAATGAAAATAATTTCAAAAAGATTTAAAAGAGAAAGCTTGGTTTTGTTTTTTAGATTTTTCGTGGGGTGTGTGCTAAGTGACTTTCTGATCACTCACGCGTGCTTTGTGTGGTTTTAGGTTGTAGGTGTAGGTAAGCACTTGGTGAGTCTAGTGCATATAGTCGGAGTCTCGTAGCCATACAGGTTCCTAGTTGTTAGATGCTTTCAAATTAGCCTTTAATTTCCTGTAAATTAGCATTTAATTACTGTTGAAATTATTTAGGCTAATGTGCTTGTGTTAATAGCAACATGGGTTGTTACATCTGATAGTAAGCGTTTCTCGAAGTATTTGCTTCTAATAGTTGCCTTTCTTTGTGAACATATTATTTACAACTTAATTTGATAAGTGGTTTATCCTGTAAAATGGTTTTACTATCTTGTTTTTGCATTTTTAAGGAGTGGGTGTGACCATGCTGGAACTGACCCTTCGAGCGAGGGAGCGCACGAGAATTCTAATAAGGACATGACGAAAGTGGTGAATTCGAGGAAGGATACTTGACTCGAAAACACCGAAAAAAGAGAGGAAAAGGAAAGGAAACAGAGTCGCCACCTAGTTTATTAGAATCAAAAGATGAGGAGAACCAAAGAAAAAGAGTAAATGCAATAAAGATGAGGAATTATATGCAAAACATGTGAATCTGTGCCAATGGATGTGTCATTTTGGTTATTGCATGCTAAAGAAAGGATAAGGACTCCTGTTATGTATGGGAAGGTGTTAGGCACCCCCATACACTTGGAAATCGATCTTTCTTGATTTAACTTGCTCACAAAATGGCTAATGTAGGCAAATGATGCAAAAATAATGTGCACCTAAAGGCAGGATGCAAGATGCCATGCTAAGATGTAATAAAACATGCTTTGGAAATGAAACAAAGCAAGAAAGTTGAATAGAAATCAAATAGAATGATAAACAAGTGCTCTGTAAATTGTTTGAATCACTAGCAATACGTGTCGCTCATTTTCGATAGAATATTGCGCTACTACCATCCGTTGAGGATGTGCACTCATAAGATCCACTGGAAAATCGCTCCTAATGTTTTACAGTTCAGTCATAGTGAACTTCATCACCCAATTCTAATCAATAAAACGTTGAAATAAATCAAGGCAACATTTGATAAGCAAGAGCATGATAACAGGAACACATCAAAGCAAACAAACCATGCGAGGACCCTATGGCTCATTCTACCCACCTAGATCATCGAAGTTCTAGTTAGATCGAGCTCTCTGGCCATATTAGAGATCGACAAGCTCTGTTTTGGATCATTGTGGTGATGGAGGGGGAAGGGAGGTCCAGGGACAAGGAATGAATGCAATGCATGCTGAAAGAAAACTAAGAATGGCTCATCTCACCCATCTCAGTGAGCTTGTCATTGGTTCACCATGGGTAGGATGGCCGGCCAGCCTAAGGACCAAAGGGCGACATGCTCTCATCATCAAGGGTGGATGAGGATGTTGCAACGCACAAGATTCAAGCTCAACAATTGAAGCCTCACTCGAATCCACAAGTGCAACGTCGATGTAGTGATGCTCGATGGAGAAGAAACGAAAATCCGACAGTAAATAGCGGCAAAAATAAAAGAGAAAACACAGGTATGCCAAGCTAGGAATGGTTAACAAATAGGAGGGAGTTCTTTGGAGGCTTACCTGTGGAAGATGGTCATGATTTGTCATGACTGAAGGCTAGAAAGGGTTGGATTTGACGGTGCTCGTTGGTGCCTAGTTGGGGCATAGTCGACAACAAGGGAAGGAGGCTCTCTCACTCGCTCTGGATGTTGGTGAGTTGTGGGTGGTGGAGCTCAGACAGTGATTGTTAAAGCTGGATGGTTCATTGTGGAGGACAAGTGCCGAGTATCGCCAAGGAATTTCGACGATGGGTCATCGGAGTTCGGGACAATGGGTGTTCTGGGTGCTAGGAAACTGGGAGCTGGAGGTCTAGGTTGAGAGAGCCTTCGAGGGGGTGCTTCTAGAATTTTCATCATGTCCTCTCGTAGGTGACTAGGTTGTTATATAGAGGAATTGGGTCGACAATGGACTTCGATGGCTAATTGTCTTCGAATGGGTGGTTTAGATTCAATCTGGTAGGATTGGATCGAGTTTTTGATGTTTAAATGGGGGTACAATGGTCTATGAAGGACGAGGAACATTCTCAGATCCATGCAAGCCAATGGCGAGGCAGAATTCAGTGGTCCTAGTCGATAGAATGTCCACTGAGTTTGTTGGCTATAATACTCTTAAACAAAGCATCTTGCTGGCTATTCTTGCCAATGTTCTCTATTGGACATTTCTGCTCAGAGTATTTGCCATAGGTATCCTCTTACAATACTCGCCTTAAAATTATGCTTTCAATGCATGTCTGACCTAGTGATGGGCCTGACTTATAGATTCTAGGCCTATTCCTCAATCTCTCAAGACCATGTGGAGGCTGTGGGTTGTGGTAAATAGGGTTTTGATGGTTTGTGTTGTTCTAGGGTGTTTAATAGGCTTTAGAGGAGAGTGAGTGAGCCATTCATCATCGTAGTGCACTACCACTGCATCACACCATTTCCAGGAACTATTGGTTAGTTCCTGCAAAAATCTAGGGTGTCTACAGATGCCCCTCTCTGAGCGAGGTTGAGGGTAATCAAGATCAATGCTTAGGGTTGACAAGACATCCCACCCATGTTCTTGAGAGAGAAAAGAGATGATACTGGCAATAAGTCATATCCTCGAAAGATGCACTAAGAACTGCAGCTCATTGCCAAAAGGGTGAGTTGAAACGACGAAGTAGATGAAGAAAACAAAATAACTTGTTGGACTTATTGATAGGATAGTTGAGGTTATCAGCCTGAGAGGGGGTACGGTGAGATATCAAATTTGCCAAAGAAAAGATAGACATGTGATGGATGTCAACCAAGTAGTTAGGGTTTAGGGTTAGGGTTACCAGCCCAAAAACAAAGTGGATTTCGTCAGTCTAGAGCAGAAATCCACAAAGAGGCGGAGACTTCTGTGGATGCAGATTTGTAGGTGGTTGATGTAGATGTCATCATGTCCACTCATGTCAACATCTTTTGCTGTGATCACCACTTGTCCTTTGCTTTCGTCGGTTGACAAGACACCTTACGAGAGTTATTGTGGTGGATGTGTGTAATGCCCTACATTTTCCACAATAATTTAAAACATATTAAATTACGAGAAAATTAAAGTCAAACAGAAAATATCTAACTACCAGGAACCTGTGTGTGCGGCTAGGAGACTCCGATCTATATGCACTACGCTAAACCAACCGCATGCCTGCACTTGCAAACCAAAAACACGAGGAAAATGCATGAGCGACAGAAGTCACCCAGTACGCACCCCATGGAAAACAATGAGAAAACGAAATCATAATTAAAAATTTCCATTAAATTCATTTTACAAATCATTTCCTTAAAACTTCATAAATCAGGCCCACACCGGCCAAAACCACAACTAGGGCTTTACTAGCCCAAAACCATAAGTAAAGGCCCTCAATGGACAAAACCACACACAATGAGTCGAGAAGCCTGGCTCCAGGCAACCAAACTCTAGCCACAAGCAGTCCATCAAAGAGCAACCAACGACATCTATACTACCACGACGTGTCACCCTGTGTAGGAGCCGCATCGTCCTGCGATTCTCCCACTTGGAGAACCCTCACAAAGCCAATCCCTCCTTGGGAAGGTTGTCTTGTTTCTCAAGATGCTACCAGCAATGGGGCACGTGTCCCACCCGCACTGGCCACCACAGGGTACACCTCCTCATGACGTCCTCCACACATGGTGCTTAGGAGGGAGTATCATACCTCCACACCTGGTGCTTAGGAGGGAGTATCATACCACCACACCAGACAACACTCAAGTCATAGTGCTCACAGCGACAGCAAGAGTATCATACCTCCCCGTCATGCCACAAGACACCTCAACCCACTGACCACAACCCTAGCCTCGAGACGACAGTCAAGGAGTCTCATACCTCCAGAAACCGATTTCCCTCAACCTCAGGTATGTCGATCCCCCAACCTCGACCAGGGAGTCATGCCCAACCACCCGAGAATGTCGTCACATTCCTTTGACCCGATGACACGATCCCACACTATCTCGACCCACACACAGAAAACTAGGAAAAACCAATTTCCAAAATAGGCCAATTAACTCATTGAAATCATTTTCATATCTTTGAAAACTCTTCCAAAACTTTAGCAAAACGGTGCATCGGGTGTCCCGAGGGACCACCACTAACAACCCACAATCCCACTTCAAGGGGACAAAACAGGTCAATCCGGAAAATCCTTAGAAATCATATTTTACAAAAGCATTTGGACCTAGATTCGGCATGCAAAAAAACGAGTTCGATATGCCAAAATCAACTAGTTTGATATACCAATTGGAATCAGTTGACCGAATCAGGTCAACGGTTAACACTCAGGCCAAAATCGATATGCCAAAAATGGTTCGGTCTTCCAAAATCCACTGATTCGGTCGACTGTCCAAAATCGGACGATCGAATTCGACCGAAGGACCAAATTGATAGAAAAAGGGCATACCGAATGGTTCGGTATGCCGAATTCTACGAAAAATAGAAAACGGCCCAAACCCTATAGTCCGAAATCACCCAAACTGGGTCCTCCGATCAGACCCCCTAAAAAAACACCAAAAATCTTGCATAAAACATAAGATGTAGACCCTTGAGTCTACTCCAAATCCACACAAACAAAACCAAAATCCATTCACCATGCATCAAGATATAAAATCACAAAGGCAAAAGGGTCGAAACGACACAAAACTCAACCACTGGCATAAAAGCCCATAAATCTACCATAAATTCACAATAAGTTCTAGGAATGTAAATTTAGTTAGATTTCATGCAATCCTATCAATTTCTACCAATTTCATGTCCTCTATTACATGGGTCGGAGTTACGTACCTGTAATGCGCGTTTCGTCAATCCTTTGGCCAACTTCGGCGACCACGACCCTCGTCGGGGCACACACGACCACAGGAACACACCACCCAAGCTCCACATGTCACCACGAGCCGTCGCATGCCTCCGTCGACCCTCGAGCACACCGAACAGAGGAGGGGGAATGTAGGGGAGGAAGGACAAGGGAGGGAGAGTGAAAGAGAGAAAGAGAGAGACGAGAAGGAGGTGGAGTGAGATGGGTGGAGGGAGAGGACGAGTGGACGGAGAGGAAGAAGAAGAGAAGTGGCGTGCTTGGGATAGGGACACGCACGAAGAAGGAGAGGAGGAGAGGAAGGCTGAGTTGGTTGGTTGCGCTCATGGGCTTATAAAGCCATGCAAGGTGGTAACTAAGCGTGTGCACAACCGCGCATCCCACCTACCACAAACCACACGGGCTCACCAACTCACCCCACCAACTTGCTCCCACCAACCGACCCACGAACGTGGGCCCCACGTAGACCCAAACCCGGGCCCACAAGTACAGTGCTACAATGCACAGTACCAACCACGCACAGGGACACACCACGGAAGCCAGCCCATGAGGCCCAAGCCCAAAAGTACAAATCTACACAACTAGCCTCGGAACAGTAACACCCATCTAGGAATAAATTCATTAAAATGTAAATAATTACAAAATGAATTTAACGGGTATTACAATGTGGGTTCATTGGCTCATTGAATCGATGACTGGATGTTGTTTGATGGCTTCCTCGTGTGACGTAGCTTCTTTCCCTTCAAAACAAATAGAAAACAAGACTCTAGATTAGACTAGGTGTAGTAAACAAAAAAAGAAATAGGACATAAACATGATGAATGAACGAATCTAATACTAACCGGGGGTGGTTCCCCACATGCATATGCCATGGGCTAATCTATATCATGCAATGGATTTATGTAATAACAAAAGAAATGCAAGAGGTGGAAGATGCTCCCTTTACCCTCGTACGCTGTGGAGTAAATAAGGAAGTGGAGGCCTAGACGGAGCTCCGGAGGTGCTCTTTGGCTAGGAATGGGACATGATCTTTGAGGTCTAGGATTCTCACAGGATTTTGGTAGGACTTTGCCTAGGATTTCTCTCTCTCTGGGAATCTATTTATAGGCACGAGAACGTCAAATCTTGTTGAGGAACGGATTATGGAAGCTTTTAGAAACCAAATCAGTTTGGAAATTCGAAAATGGCGATATTTAATACTCATTGCTGGTGAGATCAACGACATATCTTGATATGTCACTAGAGAGCCCGACGACAGCCTAGAAGGCTCCATTTTCCATTACCGAAAAATAGATAAAAATCTCCCTTGGGGACTAGTTGCCACTTATAAGGGTGTCAAGTCATAAATATCACTGCATTTTAAATAAAAATCTAAAACCGATTCAACAAATATTTAGCAACTGTAAATGACTCATCCTGACATTTTCAAACTCTCTCGAAATTGCTAGAATATTCTAGAAGATATTTGAATTCAAAATCAAATTTTAAATCCTAATTTGAAATCAAAATCAAATTTAAAAGATAAAATCCCCAATAGTTATGAGAAATATGTCAAATATATATACAACAAGTTTCAATCTCGTAACTAAATAAATAATTAGAAATTAAACACATGTTGAAATTATCTTTTCAAATTATAAATAATTCTAGCATTTAAAAAGTAATGATTAATATCATATCTCGTTTAAACCATGATAAACATATATGATATTAAAATCAATGTCATCCATTATTCTAGAAGTTTCTGAAATTATCTGGCATTAAAAAAGATTTATATGATATTCCATAAATATATAAGTACTTAGAAAGTCCTAGAAATTAGAATATTCATGGCAAAAATTAGGATAATACTTATAAATATCCCATATATTATATTAAAGCCAGAAATGACAAATTACCTAGAGAGAGAAGTCTAGGATATCAAGTGCTTGCTGAGGTGGTGCTAGAACAACTAGTCACCTATCTGAGAGGTGATGAGATGAGTCACCTACTCAAGTGGCGGCTAAACTAGTCGCTTGTCCAGAGGGCGCCATCCTTGTCTTTTGCATTTTACCCATTGTATTTTACCTTAAATCCACAGAGATTCCTTAAAAGTCTAGAAAAAACTTAGAAATTGCATGAAATCATAAAAACATTTTCTTTAAGCTCAGAGTACTCAAATTTGCCACCAATTTGAGTAAGATAAAAGTGTTAACTTTTCCATAGCTAGCAACTCACACCAAAACGTCAAGAGACTCTAGTTTGCCACTAGCTTGAGCGGGTTAACTTCTCCACAACTAACAACCTTGAATCAAGTAAAATCAAGAATGTTTTTAAAAAAATATGGAATATCTGGAAGATAGAGCAGAAGATCCCTAGCCTTGTGGTCTAGGGCGCCTCAAAGGATCCTATCCTAGATGACTCTAGGAAATGCGAAAATGAGATTTCTACAAATGCCCCTCCATGGAGGTGATCTTGGAACAAGATTAACTCCTAGTAAGATTGATATCTTATGACATCTGGGCCTGATTATCTATTTTTATTGTAAACCATGTGATTATTTGCAATATTGTATAAATGGTTTATTAATGGATAATCTGTTGTTTCTTGTTTGTGTGAGCTTGTGGTTGGTCTTCTGTGCACTGTTTGTGATTTGGGACTAATGTGGAGTCCAATTTGAGGATGCACAGTCGCCTCGGTTTGCGTGTGTAGACACCCCGATTTTGAGGTGACCCAGGAATGAGTGTCCCTATGTTGCTTTGGATGCGATCAGCCCTTAAACCGAGCCCCAAACCCATTAGCCAGAGCCCAAATCAGACATTTGTGAGCAGGGCTGGCGCACCAAGTTGGC
>JAMKQA010006118.1:0-14872 GCA_024699735.1 Posidonia australis | reverse complement strand
AGGCATGAATCATGCATGCATCCTTGCATCGATTTTTTCCTTTTTTGTGTGTTTTTGGTTTTCCTCGTCTTTCCATTAAAAGACTAGGTGGCGACTCCTTTCTTTTTCTTCTTTTCTTTTCCTTGCGCATTTCGCCAATCGAGGCATTGGCTGTGATCTGCCTTCTCCCTTGTGGGTCGGCATGGTCACAACAGGCAGTAGCTGGGAACTGCCAGGAGTGAACCGAGTCGCTGCCGGTGTACAGGCAGCAGCTTGGAACCGCCAAGTGTGAACCGAGTCGCTGCCGACGTACAGGGAGAGGATGGGAACCGCCATGTGTGAACCGAATCGCTGTGGATGTACAGGCAGTGGCTGGGAACAGCCAAGAGTGAACCGAGTCACTGCTGGGGTACAGGCAGCAGCAAGAAACCACCAAGGGTGAACCGTGGCGCTGTCAGTGTACAAGCAGCGGCTGGGAACGGCCAAGAGTGAACTGAGTCACTGCCTGTGTGCAGGTAGCGGTTGGGAACCGCCAAGAGCGAACCGAGTCCCTGTCGGTGTACAGGCAGCGGCTGAGAACCACCAAGAGTGAACCGAGTCGCTGCCGATGTATAGGCAGCTGCTGGGAACCACCAAGAGTGAACCGAGTCGCTGCCGGTGTACAGCCAACAGTTGGGAATTGCCAAGTCCGAACCGAATCGCTCCCAAATTACAGGCGGCGACTAGGAACCACCAAGAGCGAACCGAGTCAATTCCGGTGTACAGGCAACGGTTGGGAGCCACCGAGATTGAACCGAGTCGCTGCCGGCATATAGGCAGCGGCTGGGAAACTCCAAGAGTGAACCGAGTCGCTGTCGATGTATAGGTAGAGGCTGGGAACCACCAAGTGTAAACTGAGTCACAACTGATGTACTGGTAGCGGCTTGGAAATGCTAATAGTGAACCGAGTCACTGCCGGTGTACATGCTGCGACTAGAAACCGCCAAGGGTGAACCGAGAGGCTGCCAGTGTACAGGCAACGGCTGAGAACAGCCAAGAATGAACCGAGTCACTGCCTATGTGCAGCCAGCGGCTGGGAACCGCCAAAAGCAAACCGAGTCCCTGTTGGTGTACAGGCAGCTGTTAGGAACCGCCTAGTGTGAATCGAGTCGCTGTCGGTGTACAGGCAGCGGCTGGGAACCGCCTAGTGTGAACCGAGTCGCTGCTGGTGTACTGGCTGCGGCTAGGAACCGCCATGGGTGAACTGACTCGCTACCGATGTACAGGCAGCAACTGGGAAACGCCAAGAGTGAACCGAGTTGCTGTCGGTGTATAGCTAGTGGCTGGGAATCGCCAAGACAAAACCGAGTCCCTACCGGTGTACTGGCAGTGGTTGGGAACAGCCAAGCGTGAACCGAGTCGCTGTCGGTGTACAGGCACCGGCTGGGAACTGCCAAGAATGAACCGAGTCGCTGCCCATGCACAAGCAGCGGCTGGGAAACGCCAAGAGTGAACCGAGTCGTTGCTAGTGTAAAGGTAGCGGCTGGGAACCGCCAAGAGTGAACTGAGTCGCTGCCGGTGTACAAGCAGCGGTTGGGAACCGCCATGAGTGAACCGAGTCGCTGCTAGTGTACAGGAAGCAGCTGGGAACCGCCAAGAGTGAACCGAGTCGCTGCTGGTGTACATGCAGCGGCTGGGAACCGCCAAGAGTGCACCGAGCCTCTACTGGTGTACATGTAGCAGCTGGGAACCGCCAAGAGTTAACCGAGTTGCTGCCGTTATACAGCCAACAGTTGGGAACCGCCAAAAGTGAACCGAGTCGCTGCCAGTGTACAGGCAGCGACTGGGAACCACCAAGTGTGAACCGAGTCGCTGCCGATGTACAGCCAGCTGCTGTGAACCACCACGAGTGAACCGAGTCGCTGCCGATGTACAGCCAGCAGTTGGGAATTGCCAAGTCCGAACCGAGTCGCTCCCAAATTACAGGCAGCAGCTGGGAACCACCAAGAGTGAACCGAGTCAATTCTGGTGTACAGGCAGCAGTTGGAAACTGCCAGGAGTGAACCGAGTCGCTGTCGATGTACAGGCAGTAGCTTGGAACCGCCAAGAGTGAACCGAGTCGCTGCCGACGTACAGGGAGAGGTTGGGAATCGCCAGGTGTGAACCGAATCGTTGCTGATGTAGAGGCAGCGGCTGGGAACTGCCAAGAGTGAACCGAGTCACTGTCGGTGTACAGGCAGCGGCTAGAAACCGCCAAGGGTGAACCGAGTCGCAGCCGATGTACAAGCAGCGGTTGGGAGCCGCCATGAGTTAACCGAGTCACTGCCTATGTGCAGGCAGCGGCTGGGAACCGCCAAGAGCGAACCGAGTCCCTGTCGGTGTACAGGCTGCGGCTGGGAACCACCAAGTGTGAACCGGGTCGCTGCCGGTGTTCAGGCAGCGGCTGGGAACCGCCAAGTGTGAACCGAGTCTCAACTAGTGTACTGGCAGCGGCTAGGAACCGCCAAGAGTGAACCAAGTCACTATCGATGTACAGGCAGCAGTTGGGAATCGCTAAGTGTCAACCGAGTCGCTGCTGGTGCACAGACAGTGACTGGGAATCGCCAAGAGTGAACTGAGTCACTGCCGATGTACAGGCAGCGACTGGGAACCGCTAGGAGTGAACCGAGTCACTGTCGATGTACAAGCAGTAGTTGGGAACCGCCAAGAATGAACCGAGTTGCAGCTGGTGTACAGGCCACGGCTGGGAACCACCAAGTGTGATCCGAGTCACTCTGATGTATAGTGAGCGGCTGGGAACCACCAAGAGTGATCCGAGTCGCTGCGAGTGTAGAGGCAACAGCTGGAAACCGCCAAGTGTGAACCGAGTCACTTTCGGTCTACAAGCAGCGGCTGGGAATTGCCTAGAGTGAACCGAGTCACTGCCGGTGTACAAGCAGCGGCTGGGAACTGCCACGAGTGAACCGAGTCGCTACCTATGTACAGGCAGCGGCTAGGAACCGCCAAGAGTGAACCGGGTCACTGCCGGTGTACGAGCAGCGGCTGGGAACCGCCCAGAGTGAATCGAGTCGCAGCCGGTGCATAGGCAGCAGCTAAGAATCGCCAATAGTGATCCGACTCGCTGCCGGTGTACAGACAACAGTTGGGAAACACCAAGAATGAACCGAGTCGCTGCCAGTGTACAGGAAGTGGCTGGGAATCGCTAAGAGTGAACCGAGTCGCGCCGATGTACAGGTAGAGGCTAGGAAACACTTAGTGTAAACCGAGTCGCAGCTGATGTACAGGCAGCGGCTGGGAACTGCCAAGTGTGAACCGAGTCGCTGCCGGTGTACAGGCAGAGGCTAGAAACGCCAAGTGTGAACTGAGTCGCTGTTGGAGTACAGGTAGCGGCTGGGAACCGCCAAGAGTGAACCGAGTCGTAGCTGGTGTACAGGCAGCGGCTGGGAGCCGCCAAGAGTGAACCGAGTCAAGAGTGAATCGAGTCGCTGCCGGTGTACATGCATCGGCTGGGAACCGCCAAGTGTCAACCGAGTCGCTGCCGGGGTACAGGCAGTGTTTGGGAACCACCTAGTTTTTACCGAGTCTCTAGTAGGGTACAGGCTGCAACTGGTAACCGCCAAGAGTGAACCGAGTCACTGCCGGTGTACAAGCAGTGGCCGAGAACCACCAAGTGTGAACCAAGTCTCTACCAGTGTCCTAGCAGTGACTGGGAACCGCCAAGAGTGAACCGAGTCACAGTCGATGTACAGGCAGCGGTTGGGAACCGCTAAGTGTGAACTGAGTCTTTGCCGGTGTATAGACAGCGACTGGGAACCTCCAAGAGTGAACTGAGTCACTACCGATGTACAGGCAGCAACTGGGAACCACCAGGAGTGAATTGAGTCGCAACCAGTGTATAAGCAGTAGTTGGGAACCGCCAAGAGTGAACCGAGTTGCTGCCAGTGTATAGGTAGCGGCTGGGAACTGCCAAGACAGAACCGAGTCGCTGCTGGTGTATAGACAGTAGTTAGGAACCGCCAAATGTGAACCGAGTCACTGCTGGCGTGCAGCCAACGGTTGGGAACTGCCAAGAGTGAACCGAGTCACTGTCGATTTACAGGCAGCGGCTAGAAACCGCCAAGGGTGAACCGAGTCACTGCCGGTGTACAGGCAGCGGCTGGGAACCGCCAAGAGTGAACCGAGTCACTGCCTGTGTGCAGGCAGCGGCTGGGAACCGCCAAGAGCAAACCGAGTCCCTGTCGGTGTACAGGCTGCGGCTGGGAACCACCAAGTGTGAACCGAGTCACTGCCGGTGTACAAGCAGTGGCTGGGAACCGCCAAGTGTGAACCGAGTCTCTACTAGTGTACTGGCAGCGGCTCGGAACCGCCAAGAGTGAACCGAGTCACTGTCGATGTACAGGCAGCAGCTGGGAACCGCTAAGTGCCAACCGAGTCGCTGCTGGTGCACAGACAGTGACTGGGAATCGCCAAGAGTGAACTGAGTCACTGCCGATGTACAGGCAGCGATTGGGAACCACTAGGAGTGAACTGAGTTGCTGCCGGTGTACAGGCTGTAGTTGGGAACCGCCAAGAATGAACCGAGTCGCAGCTGGTGTACAGGCCGCGGCAGGGAACCACCAAGTGTTATCCGAGTCACTCCAGTGTAACGACAACGGCTGGGAACCACCAAGTGTGATCCGAGTCACTCCGATGTACAACCAGCGGCTGGGAACCACCAAGAGTGAACCGAGTTGCTGCCGGAGTATGGGCAGCGGCTGGGAACCACTAAGAGTGAACCGAGTCGGTGTACAGCCAGCGGTTAGGAACCGCCAATAGTGAACTGAGTCACTGCCGATGTACAGGCAGCGACTGGGAACCGCTAGGAGTGAACCGAGTCGCTGCCAGTGTACAGGCAGTAGTTGGGAACCACCAAGAATGAACCGAGTCGTAGTTGGTGTACAGGCCACGGCTGGGAACCACCAAGTGTGATCCGAGTCACTCCGGTGTAACGGCAGTGGCTAGGTACCACCAAGTGTGATTTGAGTCACTCCGATGTACAACCAGCGGCTGGGAACCACCAAGAGTGAACCGAGTCGCTGCGAGTGTAGAGGCAACGGCTGGAAACCGCCAAGTGTGAACCGAGACACTATCGATGTACAAGCAGCGGCTGGGAATAGCCTAGAGTGAACTGAGTCACTACCGGTGTACAAGCAACGGCTGGGAACTACCACGACTGAACCGAGTCGCTACTGGTGTACAGGCAGCGACTAGGAACCGCCTAGAGTGAACCGAGTCGCTACCGGTGTACAGGCAGCGACTAGGAACTGCCTAGAGTGAACCGAGTCGCTGCTGGTGTACAGGCAGCGGCTGGGAATCGTCCAGAGTGAATCGAGTCGCAGCCAATGCACTGACAATTGCTAAGAATCGCCAAGAGTGAACCGAGTCGTTGTCGGTGTACAGACAACAGTTGGGAACCACCAAAAGTGAACCAAGTCGCTACTGGTGTACAGCCAGCGGTTGGGAACTGCCAACTGTGAACCGAGTCACTGTGGAATTACAGGCAGCGGTTGGGAACCGCTAAGAGTGAACCGTGTCGCTGCCGGTGTGCAACCAACAGCTGGGAACCGCCAAGAGTGAACCGAGTCGCCGCTAGTGTACAGGTAGCGATTGGAAACCACCAAGAGTGAACCGAGTCGCTGCCATTGTACGGGCAGCAGTTGGGAACTGACAAGAGTGAACCGAGTCACAGCCGGAGTACAAGCAGTGGCTGGGAAGCACCAAGTGTGATCTGAGTCACTCCGGTGTACAGGGAGCCGCCAAGAGTGAACAGAGTCGCTGCCAGTGTATAGCCAGCGGCTGGGAACCGCCATGAGTGAACCGAGTCACTGCCAGTGTACAGGCAACGGCTGGGAACCGCCACGAGTGAACCGAGTCACTGCCGATGTACAGGCAGCATCTGGGAACCGCCAGGAGTGAACCGAGTCGCTGCCGGTGTATAGGAAGCAGCTAGGAACCGTTAAGAGTGAACCGAGTCGCTGCTGATGCACAGGGAGAGGTTGGGAACCGCCAAGTGTGAGCTGAGTCACTGCTGATGTACAGGCAGCGACTAGGAAATGACAAGAGTGAATCGAATCCCTGGCAGTGTACAAGCAGCGGTTAGAAACCGCCAAGTGTGAACCGAGTCGCTATTGGTGTACAGGCAGCGGTTGGGAACCGCCAAGAGTGAACCAAGTCACTGCCTATGTGCAGGCAGTGGTAGGGAACCGCCAAGAGCGAACCGAATCGTTGTCGGTGTACAGGCAGCGGTTGGGAACCGCCAAGAGTGAATCGAGTCGCTACCTGTGTACAGGTAATGGCTGAGAACCGACAAGTGTGAACTGAGTCACTGCCAGTGTACAGGCAGCGTCTGGGAACCGCCAAGTGTGAACCGATTCTCTACCAGTGTACTGGCAGCGGCTGGGAACTGCCAAGAGTGAACCGAGTCACTGTCGGTGTACAGGCAGCGGTTGGGAACCGCTAAGTGTGAACCGAGTCGCAGCCGATGTACAGGCCATGGCTGGGAACCACCAAGTGTGATCCAAGACACTCTGCTATTCAGGCAGCGGCTGGGAACCGCCATGAGTGAACCGAGTCACTGCCGATGGACACCGAGCGGCTGGGAACCGCCGAGAGTGAACTGAGTTGCTACCAGTGTACAAGCAGTGGCTGGGGACCATCAAGAGTGAAACATGTTGCTGTCGATGTACAAGCAGCTGCTGGGAACCGCCAAGAGTGAGTTGAGTCGCAGTTGGTGTACAGGCAGCAGCTAGGAACTACCAAGAGTGAACCGAGTCGCTGCTGGTGTGCAGACAGCGGTTGGGAACCACCAAGAATGAACCGAGTCGCTGCCGGTGTACAGGTAGTAGCTGGGAACTACCAAGAGTGAATTGAGTCACTACCGATGTACAGGTAGCGGTTGGAACCACCAAGTGTGATCTGAGTTGCTCCGGAGTACAGGCAGTAGCTGGGAATCGCCAATAGAGAGCCGAGTCGCTGCCGGTGTACAGGCAGTGGCTGGGAACCGCCAAGAGTGAACCGAGTCACTGTCGGTGTACAGGCAGTGGCTGGGAACCACCAAGAGTGAACCGAGTCACTGTCGGTGTACAGGCAGCGGCTAGGAACCGCCAAGAGTGAACCGAGTCGTTGCTGGTGTATAGGCAGCGGCTGAGAACCGCCAAGAGTGAATAAATTCGCTATCAGTGCAAAGGTAGTAGCTAAGAACTGCCAAGTGTGAACCGAGTTTCTACTAGTGTTCAGGCAGCGACTTGGAACCCCCATGAGTGAACCGAGTCACTGTCGATGTACAGGCAGCGGCTGGGAACTGCCAAGAGTGAACCGAGTCACTGTCGGCGTACAGGCAACGGCTGGGAACTGCCAAGTGTGAGTCGAGTCGCTGCTGTTGTACAGGCAGTGGCTAGGAACCACCCAAAGTGAATCAAGTCGCTGCCAATGTGCAGGCAGCGGCTTGGAACCGCCAATTGTGAATCGAATCGCTGCCAATGCACAGACAGCGACTGGGAACTGCTAAGAGTGAACCGAGTCACAGTCGATGTACAGGCAGCTGCTGGGAACCACCAAGTGTGAACCGTGCCACCACCATTGTACAGGCAGCGACTAGGAACCACCAATAGTGAATCGAGTCACTGCCGGTGTACAGGCAGAGGCTAGGAACTACCAGGAGTGAACCGAGTCACTGCCGATGTACAGGCAACGGCTGGGAACAGCCCAGAGTGAACCGAGTCACTGCCAATGTGCTGGCAGTGACTGGGAACCGCCAAGAGTGAACCGAGTCGCTTCCGGGGAACAGGCAGCGGCTAAGAACCGCCAAATGTGAACTGAGTCGCTATCGGTGTACAGGCTGCGGCTGAGAATCGCTATGTGTGAACCGAGTCACTACCGATCTACAGGCAGCGGCTAGGAACCGCCAAGAGTGAACCGAGTCGCTGTTAGTGTCAAGGCAGCGGCTGTAAACCGCATGACTGAACCGAGTCGCGGCCGGTGTACTGGCAGCAGTTGGGAACTGGAAAGTGTTAACCGAGTCACTGTCGGTGTACAGGCTACGGCTGGGAACCGCCAAGAATGAACAGAGTCGCTGTCGGTGTAAAAGCAGAGGCTGCGAACCGACAAGTGTGAAGCGAGTCGCTGCTGGTGTACAGGCAGCGGCTGGAAACCGCCAACAGTAAACCGAGTCACTGTCGGTGTACAGGCAGCGGTTGGGAACTGCCAAGTGTGAGCCAAGTCGCTGCCGATGTACAGGCAGCAGCTGGGAATCGACAAAACTGGATTGAGTCACTGCCATTGTACTGACAGCGGCTGGGAACCACCAACTGTGATCCGAGTCGCTCCGGTGTACAGGCAGCGACTGGGAACCGCCAAGAGTGATCCGAGTCACTGCCGATTTATAGGTAGAGGTTGAGAACCGCCAAGTGTGAACCGGGTCGCTGCTGGTGTACAGGCAGGGCTGGGAACCTTCGAACGTGAATCGAGTCGCTGCTAGTGTAGAGGCAGTGATTGGGAACCGCCAGGTGTGAACCAAGTTGCTGCTGGTGTATAGGCAACGGCTGGGAACCGCCAATAGTGAACCAAGTCGCTGCCGGTGTACAGGCAGCGGCTAGGAATCGCCAAGAGTGAACCGAGTCACTGCTGGTGTGCAGGCAGCGGCTGGGAACCACCAAAAGTGAACCAAGTCGCTGCCAGAGTACAGGCGGCGGTTGGGAACCGCTAAGTGTGAACCGAGTCACTGCTGGTGTACAGGCAGCGTCTGGGAACCGCCATGTGTGAACCGAGTCGCCGCCGATGTACAGGCAGTGGCTGGGAACCGCCAAGAGTGAACCGAGTCACTGCTAATGTACAGGCAGTGGCTGGGAACCACCAAGAGTGAACCGAGTCACTGCAGGTGTACAGGTCGCGGCTAGGTACCACCAAGTGTGAACCAATTCATTGCCAGTGTACCGGCAGCGGCTGGAAACCGCCAACATTGAACCGAGTCGCTGCCGGCGTATAGCCTGAGGCTGGGAATTGCCATGTGTGAATCGAGTCGCTGTTGGTGTACAGGCAGCGTCTGGGAGCCACCAAGACTAAACCGAGTTAATGTCGGTGTACAAGCAGCGGCTGGGAACCGCCAAGTGTGAACCGAGTCGCTACTGGTGTACAAGCAGCGGCTGGGAACCGCCAAGATTGAACCGAGTCCCTGCCGATGTACAGGTAGTGGCTGGGAACCGCCAAGTGTGAACCAAGTCGCTGCCGGTGTACAGGTACAGGCTGGGAACTGCCAAGTGTGAACCAAGTCGCTGTTGGTGTACAGGCAGTGGCTGGGTACCGCCAAGAGTGAACCGAGTCGTTGCTGGTGTATAGGCAGCGGCTGGAAACCGCCAAGTGTGAAGCGAGTCGCTGCCGATGTACAGGTACAACTAGGAATCACCAATAGTGAACTGAGTCGCATCTAGTGTACAAACAGCTGTTGGGAATAGCCAAGAGTGACCTGAGTCACTGCTGGTGTACAAGCAGCGGCTGGTAACCGCCAAGAGTGAACCGAGTCACTGCCGGTGTACAGGCAGCGGCTGAGAAAAGCCAAGTGTGAACCGAGTCGCTGCCAGTGTATAGGCTGCGGCTGGGAACTGCCATGTGTGAACCGAGTCGCTACCGATGTATAGGCAGCAGTTGGGAACCGCCAAGAGTGAACCGAGTCGCTGTCAGTGTACAGGCTGCGGCTGTGAACCGCCACGACTGAACCGAGTCGTTGCCGATGTACTGGAAGCAGTTGGGAACTACCAAGTGTGAACCGAGTCGCTGCCAGCAGTGTACAGGCAGCGGCTGGGAACCGCTAAGAATGAACCGAGTCACTGTCGGTGTATAGGCAAAGGCTGGGAACCGCCAAGAGTAAACCGAGTCACTGTCGGTGTACAGGCAGTGGCTGGAAACCGCCAAGTGTGAACTGAGTCACTAACAGTGTACAAATAGCAGTTGGGAACCGCCAAGAATGAACTGAGTCGCTACCGATGTACAGGCAGCTGTTGGGAACCACCAAGTGTGAACTGAGTCGCTCCGGTGTACAGGCAGTGACTGGGAACAGCCAAGAGTGATCTGAGTCGCTGCCGATGTACAGGCAGAGGCTGGGAACCGCCAATAGAGAACCAAGTCGCTGTCGGTGTACAGGCAGTGGTTGGGAACCACCGAGAGTGAACTGAGTCGCTGTTGGTGTACAGGCGGCAGCTGGGAACCACCAAGAGTGAACCAAGTCGCTGCCGGTGTACAGGCGGCGGAACCGGCGACGGCTGGGAATCGCCACGTGTGAACTGAGTTGCTGCCAGTGTACAAGCAGCGAATGGGAACCGCCATGTGTGAACCGAGTCGCTGCCGATGTACAGGCATTGGCTGGGAACCGCCAAGAGTGAACCGAGTCACTGCTGGTGTACAGGCAACGACTGGGAACCGCCAAGAGTGAACCGAGTCGCTGCCGGTGTACAGACAGTGGCTGAGTACCACCAAGTGTGAACCAAGTCACTGTCGGTGTATAGGCAGCGGTTGGGAACCGCCAAGTGTAGACCGAGTCGCTGCCGGTGTACAGATTGATGAGAGGCTGCTGATCCACCTCTTCCAAAAGTGTCTCAGCGGTCCGGCCCTCAAGTGGTTCACATCATTTGACATGGGCTCGATCAAGACTTGAAACAACCTCTCGTAGGCGTTCATGGATCATTATGCTTTTAATCTCGACTTGGTCACAAAGAGAGAGGACCTCATCGCCACAAAGCAAAAGCCCCACGAGCCATTTGGGGAGTACGTCGGTCGCTGGCGCGCCTTTGCATCACAAGTGAGAGATAGACCCTCTGACGAGGAGTCTATCAAGATCGTTATTCGAGGTGCACAGCCAGATGTGGGGGCTCTATTGAGCATTCAACCCATCACTACTTTTGCATCACTGATTCAGGCTGGCACTCGCTTGGAGAGTTCGCTGAAAGGTGGGAACTTCCCTTCCCTCTTCACGTTCGCCAAGCAGGCCACTTCGTCTGGTAGTAGTTTCAACGACACTGTCAACACCAGCAATGGCAAGAAGGCAGTCGTCGCTTTCATCAAGCCTTCGACGAAGCCTACTAGAGTAGAGAGCCAGCCTGACATGAACCAATTAGCATTTGCATCTAGCTCTCCACACACCACATACACGAACTCCACCGTTGAACCAGTGCATGACGTCCCATCGGCTCGACAAGGACAACAACCTAGGCAGAGGCGTGGTCGTCGCACTGAAAGTAACTTCACACCACTTGATAGACCACTGAGTGCCCTATTCCCTTAGATTGTGTCACTTCTGCGACTCCCGGATCCTCATCCACCACTAAACCCTCTCCCAAGGTGGTATGACGCAAATGCTTACTGCGATTATCATCGAGCTCCAAATTATTCGATTAATAATTGCCACACTCTCTGGGATGTTATCCAGAATTTGATTGACAAAGGAGCTATTGTCATCAACACCCAAAAGGCACACACTGCACCTGCACCACCACCTCCATGTACACAAGCACCACCTGCATATCCCAACCTTGTCAACCAACCCATGCCTACACATAACAACTCAGCAGGCGCTAGGGCCTTAGGAATCCATTTCCTCTCTGCTTCTGGGTCTACAACATCCGTGGTAGACCCCTCTGATCTAATCTATACTATGGATAAGCCCTCCCCTACTCATTTTATCATTTAATCCATGACGGTTCTGAGTCAGCCATCCACATGATACGGTTGACTGCTAGGGCGGAGCGTACCGCCGCATCGTTGACCGCGCACTCTGGGTCACCCATTGGCCTACTCATCTTGTCCAACCTCTTGCCTAAAATCTTGTCCAATCTCTTGCCTAGAATCTTGTCCAATCTCTTGCCTAAAATCTTGTCCAATCTCTTTCCTAGAATCCCGTCCAACCTCTCGCCTAGAATCCTATCCAATTGCTTGTCCAACCTCTTGCCTAGAATCCTGTCCAATCTCCATTCCAGCATCTTGTCCAGTATCTTATCCAGCCTCTTGCTCAGCTTCCTATCCAATATCCTGTCTAGCCATACCCCCTTGTCAGCCAGCCCCTCAATCTTCCAGGACGACCCCTTGTTCAGTCCCTACCTCTTCGACCAGGCTAGAGCAGCCCTCTACCGACATCACATCTCAAATGAAGAAGGTTAAGGCTAACGTCTCTATTTAGGTCTCATCCATACTTCTTCGGAGGATTAAGAGGCCTTCCTAAGGGTCTTTCAAGCTGCTCGAGTCTCCCTCACCGTAGAACCGTCCGCTCTTGAGAATATGGTGGGCATGATTGCAGAGCCTTATGTCATTTCATTCTTCAGCGAGGAATCACCCTCAATAGGTGTTAATCATAATCAGTCCCTGTTCATTACGATGCAATATCAAAGCTTCTGAATTCCCCTCACACTGGTGGATAAAGGCGCAGGCCTTAACATCTGCCATTTGCGCACAACAAATAATATCGGATTCAAAGCAGAGGATATCATACCAGCTGCGAAGGGAATGATGGCTTTTAATAACACGCATCACGACGTGCTAGGGATACTGGTTATTCATCTCACCATAGGGCCTATAGTCTTCTATGTCGAATTCTACATTGTGGATCTAGAGCCCTCTTTCAATCTTCTGCTTGGGCGCCCTTGATTGCACAAGCATCAGGTGATTCCCTTGATCATCTATCGGATGGTTAAGTTCCGCTAGTGCAACGATGTAGTTGTTGTCATGGCAGAAGATCTTGACAAAGAAAAGGTTGAGTTGATCTCCGCTGTCTCACTCCAGACCATCCTTTTCGACCCCAAACCGCCCGATGTCATGTTCCAGGTCAACCGCTTCAAGCCATCGAGTGCGTCAGTTACCTAACCGTTCGTGGCAATCCCCTTCGGATGATCGAAAACGTGTGTCGCAAATGGGGATACAAGAAAGGAATACCACTCGGGCGACAAGGCCAAGGAATCTCCTACCCCATCCAAGTGAAAGAAAAGCAAGAGTTCGAGGGATCAAGCTATGAGCAACAGCCGCACAAAGATGGATAGTCGTGCACCAGGAGGTACAATTAGATTTTTATTCCGTTGGACCACACTAACTTTGTCAATGCAAGGATACTCAATCCCAATCAGAGTCAGGCTACTACAGAGAAGAGCCAATGTCAAATGGTGCAACCACAGCCTCTGTCATCGGCAATCACTTTGACAGCATCAGTCACCGCTCCAACAACAAGCCCCTCCATGATAGTCCTACAAGCCGTCATGCCAGCAAAGCCATAAGTGCAGTCCCGTCAGCCTTGGATATCAATTACATTAGTCTTACAATCCAAATAAGCCAATGGCAAAGCAGAGTGCTACCTAATATTCTGATTGCGCCGTGAAAAAGGACGAGACAGTCAGCAAGGCAATTCAATCAAATGAGCAAGTCAATGACCTAAAACTACTATTTCAAGGGCAATTATCAGTATGGTCTGAGGACGCAGTCGAGCATCAACGGCTGAGGAAAGGAAAGCCATGGGCCTCAGAATCAGAGCCAATAGCTCTCCATCAACAGCAGAACCACTCATCCCTCATGGTCCTGGTTGAGTCGCAGTCGGAACCCACTAGACCATCAGGGTTAATCTCTTTGGAGACGAGTCTAGATGGTACATGCAGTCAAAGCCTTACCTTAAGCAAGGTCAGGGTCAAAGGAAGGGACCCTGAGTTAAGCTCAGGAGGAAAGTTGGGCGGCATCATTCCTATCAGTCAACAACAAGACAGCCGACAACCAGCATCACTCCTTTTGTACATACTACAAAAAAGAAGCACCGAAGGCCGAAGCAACAAATCAACCCAGCTAGTCAGTAGACCCCATGATCAAATAGTCAGCGGTCATCCACCAAAGTCAGTGTGACCATAATGAGGAACCATCAGGCAAGGAAATCAAAGTACATTCTCTCCTTCAACGAAATCCAACCTTCAAAGAAGAAATCTTGTCAATGCTCATCGCTTATGAGGAGGAGGGTGATGACATGGAAGATGGCGAAACGCTTGAATTCCAGCATCACGACAATGATCTAGAGGGGTCAAATGCATATCAGGCGCTCTAGTTTTACGGGCCATACATATCCCGAACAGTCGAGGCAAATTCTGACATAACCCCGTATGGTCCCTACATCATCAAGCAAGTCTATTCGGGAGGCGCAACAATCCTCGAAGACATGGACAGCGTCAAGCTACCTGAGCCAGTCAACACATGTTATCTGAAGAAGTACTACCAATGAGCGGAAGGCGTGTATCCTCACCTCGCGAAGTATCTTTTTCCGCATCATGCACCATCCACTGCTCCATCATGCATGCACAAGCAATCCAAGTGCATCTAATCCACAGCATTTGCACTTTTACTTTCGTGCGTATTAGTAACTTAAGCACGCAAATAACTACATGCATCTGTGCATAAAAGCATCAACATCACATCCCGATGACAAAAACCGGAATAGCTAGCCTGCTTGAGAAGGGTCTATACCTCTTCAGTTGATACTACCTAGACCCTCTAGCGAGCGAGGGAACCACCACCCTACCATGGTTAGGCGAAATGTCCAAACTCCCATAGGGACTTACACCTCCAGAGAGAGATAAAATGTTAGGAGCGAGCATGAGTGTGAGCCAAAATAGAAAAATAAACATATCCACAAGGGCATAAAAGAAATAAGAAGACAGAAGTCGAAGACAGAAGCTAGCTGTAGACACCCTGATTTTGAGGTAACCTAGGAATGAGTGTCCCTATGTTGCTTTGGATGCGATCAGCCCTTAAACCGAGCCCCAAACCCACTAGCCAGAGCCCAAATCAGACATTTGTGAGCAGGGCTGGCGCACCAAGGTGGCGCACCAAACAGGCGCCCAGCTCTGGCTGCTGACCTTCCACCTTC
>JAMKQA010006117.1:0-19166 GCA_024699735.1 Posidonia australis | reverse complement strand
AAACGAGGTAATTCTTTGTAACTTGTAATATTCTAGGAATTGAATATAAGGGATAAATCTCAAGTGGGGAACTTGAGGAGTGGACTAAGCCGGGGTTGGCTGAACCACTATAAATCTATTGTCTTTGCGATTAATTGTGTTTTGTGTTAATTTCTTAAATTGCATAACAAATTCCAAAGACATAATTAAAACCGGAAAAACTCTATTCACTCCCCCTCTAGAGAAGCTTTAGTATCCAACACATATGCATCTTAAGAATCTGGCACAGTGAGACAAGGATTTTGCAAATGTCTGTGATGGACGTTTGCCCAAAATGAGGCCTCTGCATTTCGACAGGGGTTTGGTGGATGTCTACTTCGAGTGTCCGCCAACTAGAATTGTAAATGAAGCCAACAAGGGAGTTTCGAATGTTCATTAAGGACATCCACATCTTGAGAATCTAGCATAGTGAGATAGAAATTTCATGAATGTTTGTGACAGACGTCCACCCAAATTGAAGCCTCTGCATTCCGACAGGGGTTTGGTGGATGTCCGCTTCGGATGTTCGACAACTGGGATTCTAAATGAAGCCAATAGGGGAGTTTCAGACATCTATTAAGGACGTCTGCATCTTAAGAATCTAGCACAATGAGACAAGGATTTTACGAATGGTCGTGAAGGACGTCTACCCAAATTGAGGCCCCTGCATTTTGACAGGGGTTTGGTGGACGTTCGCTTCGAACATCCGCCAAATGGGATTCTAAATGAAGCCAACATGGGGTTTCAGACGTTTGTTAAGGACGTCCACATCTTGAGAATCTTGCATAATGAGACAAGGATTTCACAGATGTCTATGACAGACATCCACCGAAATTGATACATCTACATTCTGATAGGGGTTTGATGGACGTCCATGACAGACGTCCGCCGAATGGGATTCTATATAAACGTAACTAGTTGTTTTCTAGAGGCCTGTTATAGACGTCTGTAACATGACAACTTACTAGAAATGAGACTTTGATTTCACAGTTGTCCATAACGAATGTCTACACTAGTAAAGTGAAGCTTATGTGGTAAGCTAGAAAAAATTGATAAAGTGGTTCCCATGTGAGAGTAAATTGAAGAAAGCATTTTGGTAAACTGGATACAACTATTTGATAAGTTACATAGATTGGTAAGCTGAAGCCCATGTGTTGGTAAACTTGGTAAAGCACTTTGGTAAACTCAGATCTTCTATTTGGTAAACTGGAAAAAATCAATAAAATGGTTTCCATGTGATGGTAAACTAAAGAAAACAATTTGATAAGTTACATCAATTGGTAAACTGAAGCCCATGTAGTGGTAAACTTGATAAACCACTCTAGTAAACTCAAATCTTCTATTTGGTAATGTAATATCTGTAACCTTGGAATTCAGAAAGGATGTAATCAAGTATTAAGGGTTAATGCTTAATTATGTGAAATTAAGATGAATTGAGACTTGACTATCTGTGATTATGAGAATCTTTTATGGCAATCGAAGAATCCATGTTTGTTTCTTTGGCATTGCTCAAATATTGTGAAACAGTGTGTCCTAGGCGCACATAGTTAGCACACATAGTACACGCACATTCTGGGCGCACCGAGCGGGTGCACATTGATGGCACAATTCGACGTAAACGGTGAACCGTCGCACGTACAATGAACGCCAACAAAACCCTTGCCGGGCATACCCTACTCCACCTCACCTTGACAACGACGCCACATCCCCTTACCTTGCGCCACCCACTCCTCGTCATGCCCTGTGCTGTCCATGCCTCTCTGCCACTCCAGGCCATGTCCTGCTCGGGTGACAATTGGTGGCATTGTCTGCAGAAGATGACATAGACCAGAGGGTTATAAATAGAGGAGGAGAGATGGAAGAGAGGCAATGAGCGATAAGGCCAGAGAAGAGAAAGTGTGTACCATTTGTGCCTAGTTGTCCATTATTGTAAAACCATTGAAATTCTTGTATTATTTGAATATGATTTATTGATGGATAATCAAATGTTGTGGTTGTTGTTGTAGTTTTGGTGGGTGCGTGCTTTTTTCTCAATGTAATTGTGTTCTTGGTTTCCCTAGTTGTGTAATTTTTTTCCTGGCTTTTGTGGGCTTGTGTGTGTGCTTGAGAACCCGTGCTTGAGAGTGAGACCCACTTGGACTTGGACTTGGTCAAAGGAGACCAATCACACACATTAAATATGAGCTTTTTTCTCCTCCATGCCTGTGATCCCTACCATGGGAGGACAGCTCGTCCCTTCCCTTCCTTGGCAGAGATGGCTGGCGGGAATCCGAAGTGTGGTAGGTGAGGTGATGGAGATAAGAGAAGGTGGAGGTGTGTTGTGCCAGTGGAAGACATGTGAGAGTGTGTAATGCCCTGATCCTGGACGCACTAATCACAGTATCATAAGCATAATTACACTAATTACAGAAACATTAAATAACTGTAACTAAGGCTCACCTTCAGGATCTCAATGTGAGGCTAGAAGCTCCAACTCCTGCACCGGAACTCGGCTGCACGCGGTCTGCACCTGAAAACCAAATAAGTACGCGTGAGTGACATCTAAATCACCCAATACGCGTCCCAACCACACAAACCACAAAATCTCTGAAAAACTATAAAACTCATTTCTTTGATTTTCAAAACTTGGTTTTCTTTTGAAAATCCTCTTTTCTTTTTATTAGAAATCACTTGGGAATTCAATCCCAAATTCATGCTCTTTTCAAAAGCCATGTTTCTTTTCCTTTCTCAAAACATTTGGAAACTCATTCCAAAATCACATTCTCTTTCAAAAACACACCTTTGCATTTTCTTTCAAAACCCTTGGATTCATTTTCCAAAACATATCCTTTTCGATACTTAGGATTTCTTCCCAAAATCACACTTTTAAATTCACATTTATGACCAGATCCAGCCTAAAACACAATGCCTCTCGGACTCAAACCAAATCATAAATACAGGCTAGTAACTGGTAAAACATCATCATTAATACATTTCATAATTTTAGGACTATTTCATAAGTCCAATCCTGATCAAATCACATTTCTTTTTCTTTATTCATTTCCACTTTTCTTTACTGTTGTTACCTTGATCAGGGGTAACCAGACGCACAAGCAGTAGGCGAGGACATCCTTTCCCCTACCTTCTTCCTGCACTACCGTGGTGAAATTCCCCATGCGGGATGTCACCACCCCGGCCAACCGGCCTCAATTCATTTTCATATGTGCACGGGGATATGTCTCTGTCTGACGTCCCATCGGTAACCCAAACAACTAGGACCAATGACCTAGGCTCAGCCTACACCATCGGTGATCCAAACAACTAGGCTCAGCCTACACCATCATGAGCTCGGTGACCCGAACAACAAGGTACAACGACCCAGGCTCAACCTACACCGTCAGTGACCCGAACAACTAAGCTCAAAAACCTAGGCTTAGCCTACACCGTCTCAAGCTCGGCAACCACAATCGTGTCTGGCAACTGGTTCATTGGAGCCTCATACTCCTACCACGTTGTCGACACCAACGCCCATGGTCTCTTAACACATTATTAGTGTTCCATTCAAAACTCTTTAAACTTTCTTTTCAAAATCATTTTCCATTTCATTCTTTTTGTTGCAAGACTCTATCCCCTTGCAACACCTAACCCTCCACTGGGGTCCCAACTCAAGTCATGAAAACTATGCTTAAAAATCATAAATTGGGTCTCACGCCCAAAACCACACAAAATCATCATTTCATTCATTTATGGGACCAAAACCCAAAACCACTCCCAAATTTATTTATTTGGATTCCACATTCCTCCCTGTCATTACATAGGGAAAACATCATTAACATATGCCAACAATTCATTTAAAACCTTTCCTTTCCATTAAATAATCACATTGTATAAATCAAAGCTAGGGCAAAATCGACAGACCGAATCTCAAGTTCGGTATACCGAAATCCCTGGTTCAGTACACCGAATATCTTCGATATACCGAAAACCCTTGAATTGGTCGACCGAGTATTTTTGGTCTACCGAAACCAGGTATTTGGCTTAATCTGACAGAGATTCGGTATGCCAAATCGCCCGAAACCAGGGCACCTCCCCTGTTCCGAATGGTGGAAATCGCCCAAGGTGGGAGTCTCATTCGGACCCCCCAAACACACATCAAAAATTATGAGTAAAACACGGGGTGTAGACCCTTGAGTCCACTTCAAAACCTCTCAATTCAATCATGATTTCACTAACCATACAACGAGATATAAATTCTCAAAGGAAACATGCTCAGAGTTAAACCTTAAAACAATTAAGGCATTATCTACCAAAAACTTGCAAAATTCACACAATCTAGCATGATCCCTACACATTCACATCATTAATCACATTTCCATCATTTCTACTATTTTTTTACGAATTTTCGTGCATTTTCCATCATTATTCTCCAAGGAAGCAATAATGAGAGAAGGGAGGGATCGCGTACCTCTCCGGCGGCCCACGCAACTACGGCAAGTTCATCGCACGCCGGTGTCGCCTTGGCGAAGCTCCGGTGAACCTTAGCCCCCAGTGGAAGCACCCACACGCAGACCCTCCTCCTCCCAGCTCGCGCGCCCCTGCTCTCTCTCCTCTTCCTTTCCTTTCTCGCCACTCTCGTCTCCTACCCACTCCTGCCTCCCTCTCTTTATCTCCGCCACCACTTGCTTGACGCCAGCCATCCATCTCGTTGGAAGAGACGGGGAGGCACGGGCCTCCGTCGCTGGTGGCACGGGTGTGGAAGAAGAGGAAGAAAAAGACGGGAAAAAGGGTGAAAGGGCATGGCTCGTGAGAGAGAAAAAAGGGAAGGAGAAAAAGAAGGAGCGAAAATGAAGAAAAGACAGGCACGCAAACCGAGGCGACTGTACATCCTCAAACCAGACTCCACATTGGTCCCAGATCACAAACAGGTGCACAGAAAGCCAACCACAAGCTCACACATCCAAGAAATAACAGATTATCCATTAATAAACCATTTATACAATATTACAATTAATTACATGGTTTACAATTAAAATGGATAATCAAGCCCAAATGTCACAGAGAGAGAGAGAGAGAGAGGAGGAGTAGAAGGAGGGGTGTGCTACGGGGGAGAGAGAGAAGGAGAGCTTTGTGTTAGAGGTGGGGGGTTGTGCTTGCCATCCGCCGCAGGAGAAGCCTACGCCAGAGGCACGCGAGGCTTATCGAAGAAAGGTACGCATTCCCTTCCCTTCTCTGTTCTGTGCTAAGGGCATAATGGATTCATTTGGCTAAATCATGATAAAATGATGTAGAAATCATGTGAAAATAGGGAAAATGATGGAAATGTGTTGTTGATCATGAATGTGATGAGATCTTGCAATTTTATGCAGATTTTGTGGGTTTTTATGGATTAAATCGAATGCATGCTACAGTAGCTTCATATGTGTTTTGTACCTTTGTGATTTTCTATAGAACAACATGCTTAATAATTTCTTGAATGAATTGAGGAGTTTTGAAGTAGACTTGGAGTTCTACACCTCGTGTTTTACTTGTGATTTATAAGCTATGTTGATTTGGTCTGCCCCTCACTCCCATGTTGGGGGGAAGAAACGACATGAGCTGGGGGTCATTTTCTGTAATCGTAGAAAACGACATGCCAAACTGAATTCGGTATGCCGAAATGCCTCAAATTAGGTCTCCCGAGCCACTACTTCGAACAATCGAAAGGTTTCGATCGATCGAATCAGGAGATTTCGGATGACTAGCCAAATTCGGTCGACCGTTCTAACAAGGAAACTGAATATTGACATAGATTCAGACGACCGAATTAGGGATTTTCAATCGACCAGTCCTGTTCGGTATGCCGCATCAAGACCCAGCCCCATATTGATTAATATTTTGTAAAATGTTGATAAAATGGGATAAATGCATGATAAATTTATTAAATGCATGGAAATGATTTATGTGAAAACAATGTTTTAATGGTGATTTCCATAAAATGTTAAACATGGGATATATGGAAATGAATATGGAGGATTTCCTAAGAAATGGGAAATGCCTAAGTAAATGAATTTGGACCCATGAAAGGGTGGATACATGGTTTTATAAGCCATGGAAAATGAAAATGTGAATAACGATGTGTGAGATTTATAAATAATTTTCTATGAATGAAAACTAGTTTTGAAAAGTGATTTGAAAAGGAAACTGCATATAGTTTTAAAAGAGATTTCTAAGGTTTTGTAAGAGCCACATTTGGGCCAGAACTTACCAACAGGGGTAGCGACACCTCTAGAGATGTCGGAGATGTGTCCTTGGTTGTGATTGTCGAATTTCGGCCCAGGGTAGGAGCTGTAATACGATATACCTAGACTACCCTCAGTGCTGGTGCTGGTCGGGTCTGGGGTTAGAGTCCTTAGGTGCTCGGTACCAGGACGTCGTAAGGGTGCACTCTGTACTTATACCATAGAGGATACACTTTGGAGGCTACAACCGAGGCAGTTGACCTCTTGCACAGAGTGGTTCACCACGGTACTACAGTATGGACGTGGATGGAGCATCACCAACTATTTGTGGCCAGGTCAGTCACCTGTGGCCAAGGTTATACGATAGGTTTTGAGATATGGATTGAGATTGTGATTTGAGCTAGTTTCCAGCCTTAGTTTATTGTGATTTGAGAAATGAAATGAATTGTGTTTTGTGTTGGAATTCTAGATGAGAAATTGCTTCCTAAATTGCATAAAAGATTTGCTAATGAGCATGAGTTTTAAAAGAAAAGAAAAAAAGTTTTGAAATGGCACATTTTATATTGGTTTTACCAAACTACATGGGTTCGCTTTCAGTGTTTGTGGTTTTCTCTAGGTTTCTTAACCGTATATAGATGTACCGGTTTTTGGTGTTTTTAAGACGCGTACTGGGTGACATTGACATCACTCATACATGGGTTTTGTTTGTTTTTCTTAGCTGCATAGGTGGAGGTAGAGTCTTGTCCTGGTGCATTGTTTCGGAGCTACTTTAGCCACACATAGGTCTAGGTGTTTGGTTTTATTTATTTATTTCTACTAAATTAGATTTAATTATTTGTTTTAGGTAGTTTCTGTATTGTTGTGTAACACCAAGGTGTTACAGAGTGTGTGAAAGATAAGGCCTGAGGGAAGAGGAAGGCTCGCCGAAAGGGAAGATAGTCGTCAGAGAAGAAGAGAGATCGCCGGCCAACACTGTGTACGCATCCTCCCTCCCTTTTTTTCTTTAAATTCTGCTTAAATTATGATAAAAGGATCGTTTAGCATGAAATCAGTGATTTGTACTACTCCAGTAATTTTATGAGGATTTATCGAAGTACTTTTGGTGATTTTTCGTAGGATATCGCTATAGTGTTTTCAAATGATCTCTTTGGCTTTACGATTTTCTATCCTGAGATTTACATATCAAATCTTTATAAAATTTCTCCCAAACGTGGAAGACTCAGAACCCAACGTTTTCAAATATTTCATGGAATTTTTTGAAGGCTGAAAGAGGGTCCGCTCGAGGCTCCCACATATGACAATTTCCGGTGGTAGATTACTGAGCTACTAATCTGGAAATGTTGCTTAGGGTGCACCTTGGTGGTGCACCAGTGTAGTCGGTTTTGAGAAATTGGTTTATTTCAATCCGTGGAAATTATTCCTATAATGAAAAGGTTTTCAAAAGATAGTTTTGAAAAAGAAATGCATGTTTTTAAAAGGTTTTCCGTGGTTTTACATCTGATCCGCGTGACGATAGGGTCATAACCGATGGAGGTATGAGGCCTCCATAAAATCAACACATATCCTACAGCGTGATTGCCAGCAACGGGCATGGGTGAAAAAGACTGAAGCTTTTTGTGGTACTATAAGGCTTGGGTGAAAGAGACTGACCCACCCTCATTACTCGGTGTTGGCAGGGCCTGGGTTTGTGAGCCCTGGGTGTCCGGACACCAAGGGGCATTGTAAAGACGCACCTTGTGCGTGTTTTGTGTGACCTGTGGAGTCATGATACTATAAGGTCTACGAAGCCGAGACGGATGGACTCCTATGCTGGGTCGTTCATCGCGGTAGTGTAGTAGGATCAAGGTTGTGCCTTATCGACTGCTTGTGGCCGAGTCGATCAACTATGGCCAAGATGACGCGATAGGATTTAGCCGGACTATGTAAGCTTGGTTTTCAAGCTAGAACTAGTACGTGGTTTTATGGTTTTCGCCAAGTTCTAGTTCAGACTTGTGGTTTTGGCTAGCTTCCAACCAAAGGTTTGAATACAATTGACCTGTGTACATTTTTAGGCTAGATCCTAGTCAAGATCAGGTTTCCTGAGATGCATGAATGTGATTTGTAAAATGTATGGAAATTTTAAAGGAAAATGAAAAGAAATATTTGAATAGGCATGTTTATAATTTCTGTTATGATTTGATAACTATTTATAGCTTAGTTTTTCGTGTTATTGTTGTGATTTTGGTGGGTGTGTGCTAAGTGACTTAAGGTCACTCACGCATTTCATGTTTTATTTTCAAGTGTAGATACAAGTGCAATTCAGTTTTGGTGCATATAAAGGAGCCACTAGCTGCACACAAGGTTCTAGGTAGTTTTTAGTTATTTATTTACTTTATTTCAGTTTAATTCCATTAATTAGTTAAGTGGGTAGTATTGATTCTGATTTGTGACACACTAGGATGTTACAGGTAAGCTAGAAAAAATCAATAAAGTGGTTCTCATGTGATGGTAAATTAAAGAAAACATTTTGGTAAGCTAGAGAAAGCTATTTGGTAAGTTACATCGATTGATAAACTGAAGTCCATGTGTTGGTAAACTCGATAAAGTACTCTGGTAAACTCAGATCTTCTATTTAGTAAGTTGGAAAAAATCGATAAAGTGGTTCCCATGTGATGGCAAACTGAAGAAAGCATTTTGGTAAACTGGATAAAGCTATTTGATAAGTTACATCATTGGTAAACTAAAGCCTATGTGTTGGTAAACTCGATAAAGCACTGCACTAAACTCAAATTTTCTATTTGGTAAGCTAGAAAAAATTAATAAAGTGGTTCCCATGTGATGGTAAATTAAAGAAAGTATTTTGGTAAACTGGATAAAGCTATTTGATAAGTTACATCGATTGATAAACTGAAGTCCATGTATTGGTAAACTCGATAAAGCACTCAAATAAACTCAGATCTTCTATTTGGTAAGTTGTAAAAAATTGATGAAGTGATTCCCATGTGATAATAAACTGAAGAAAGCATTTTGGTAAACTAGATAAACCTATTTGATAAGTTACATCAATTCGTAAACTGAAGCCTATGTATTGGTAAACTCGATAAAGCACTCTGATAAATTCAAATCTTTAATTTAGTAAGTTGGAAAAAATCAATAAAGTAGTTCCCATGTGATGGTAAACTAAAGAAAGCATCTTAGTAAACTGAATAAAGCTATTTGACAAGTTACATCGATTGGTAAACTGAAGTCCATGTGTTGGTAAACTCAATAAAGCACTTTGGTAAACTCAAATCTTCTATTTGGTAAGTTGAAAAAAATCGATAAAGTGGTTCTCATGTGATGGTAAATTGAAGAAAACATTTTGGTAAACTGGATAAAGCTATTTGATAAGTTACATCGATTGGTAAATTGAAGTCTATGTGTTGGTAAAATCGATAAAGTGGTTCTCATGTGATGGTAAACTGAAGAAAGCATTTTGGTAAACTGAATAAAGCTATTTGATAAGTTACATCGATTGGTAAACTAAAGCCTATGTGTTGGTAAACTTGACAAAGCACTCTGATACATTGAGATCTTCTATTTGGTAAGCTGGAAAAAATCGATAAAGTGGCTCCTATGTGATGGTAAACTGAAGAAAGCATTTTGGTAAACTAAATAAAGCTATTTGATAAGTTACATCGATTGGTAAACTGAAGCCCATGTGTTGGTAAACTCGATAAAGCACTATGGTAAACTCAAATCTTCTGTTTGATAAACGGGAAAAAAATCGATAAAGTGGTTCTCTTGTAATGGTAAACTGAATAAAGCATTTTGATAAATTGGATAAAGCTATTTGATAAGTTACATCGATTGGTAAACTGAAGCTTATATGTTGGTAAACTCGATAAAGCACTCTGGTAAACTCAGATTTTCTATTTAGTAAACTGAAAAAAATCGATAAAATAGTTCCCTTGTGATGGTAAACTGAAGAAAGCATTTTTGTAAACTGGATAAAGCTATTTGATAAATTACATCGATTAGTAAACTGAAGCTTATACGTCGGTAAACTCGATAATGTACTCTAGTAAAACTCAAATCTTCTATTTAGTAAGCTGGAAAAAATCGATAAAGTAGTTCCCATGTGATGGTAAACTAAAGAAAGTATTTTGGTAAGCTCGATAGAGCCATTTGGTAAGTTATATCAATTGGTAAACTAAAGCCTAGGTAAAATCGATAAAGCACTTTGGTAAACTCAGATCTTCTATTTGGTAAGTTGGAAAAAATCGATAAAGTGGTTCCCATCTGATAGTAAACTGAAGAAAACATTTAGTATACTAGATAAAGCTATTTGATAAGTTACAGCGATTGGTAAACTGAAGCCTATGTGTTGGTAAACTTGACAAAGCATTCTGGTAAACTCAAATCTTCTATTTGCTAAGTTGGAAAAAATCGATAAAGTGATTCCCATGTGATGGTAAACTGAAGAAAGCATTTTTTATAAACTAGATAAAGCTATTTGATAATTTACATTGATCGGTAAACTGAAGCCTATGTGTTGGTAAACTCGATAAAGCACTCTAGTAAACTTAGATCTTCTATTTGGTAAGTTAGAAAAAATCAATAAAGTGGTTCCCATGTGATGGTAAACGGAAGAAAGCATTATGTTAAACTAGATAAAGCTATTTGGTAAGTTACATCGATCGGTAAACTGAAACTCATGCGGTGGTAAACTAAAAGAAGCATCTTGGTAAACTAGATAAAGCACTCGGGTAAACTGGATAAAGCACAAGCAATTTACGAACATCCATGGTAGACATCTGTATTAAAGAATTCTGTTGAACTTAGCTCTGAATTTGTGGATGTCCGTAACGGATGTCCGCCTTTTGGATTTCAGATTCTATTTAGATAGAGGATTTTCGAACATCCGTAACAGACGTTCAATCTTCAGTATCTAGTACAAGTTAGACTGTGATTTTAACAGACGTCCAATTTGTTCATGCCTCTGTATTTCAACAGGGATTTGGTAGACGTCCGCGATGGACATCCACCATATGGGGGTTTGGATGGCGGTGCACAGGCAAATTTCGGATGTCCATGGAGGACATTCGTATCAAAGGATGTGCTTCAACTTACAGGATTTTACGTATGTCCGTAACGAACGACCGCCTTTACATGAAAGCCTTTGTAATTTGATAGGGTTTTGGTGGACATTCACGACGAACATGCACCCTAACTCGATCCCCGTTTAAGTGTCGCCTGTCGGTTTTTTCCCTCTGCACTCCAGATTATCGACTCTCATGGTCCTTCCACTGTTTGTTTTTTCCCTCTCCTTTTGGGATTTTCGCCTCTCATGCTCCTTCTGCTATCGATTTTTGTCAGATCTTCTAGGATTGTCGCCTCTATCACTCCTTCCCCTCTCCTTCCTCACAAATCTTTTGGGGTTTTTTGCGATTTTGATGCCATCAAGGATTGGATTTTGTGATTTTCACACCGAAGCTACTTCTATGGCATCCAAAACTAATTCGAGGAACAAGATGGTCACGAAGAGGAAGGTATCTGAAAAAAAAATTTCAACAATCTCCCTCTTCCTACTTTTAATACCTCGTCTTTTGACAAATATCTCTCTAGAAATCTCTTAATTGAGCGATTAATTTCTGATAGTAATTTCTTGAATTTTAGACTTGAGTCTTTGTTCAAGGATGCCAAAATCTATCAATAACTATCTTTTTTATATCAAAACAAGGCTTATCCTAGATTAGTAACCGAATTTTATTCATCCTTACAAGATAATGGGCATGAACTAGTTTCTGTTGTCAATCATCATACTTTCTCAATTACTCTTGATTATTTGAATTGAAATTATTATCTACCGAATGGTAACATTGACATTCATAAAGACAACATGGATAACGATGTTTGGTCTAGTGATGATATGTTTGAGGAACTTTTGATAGCTAGTGTAAATTCTCAGTCCATGCCTCCTACGTTTGGTCAAATAAGATATAAGATGTTTCTAACTCACATGAAGTATAAACCTTGCATTGTAGCCAAGGTTTTGTCTCACAATCTTATTATGTGTTCTGGTCATCAAAGTGAATTATCCACTCTTCTTATAATAGCTATTTATTATGTTATGAAAATTTATTATGTCAAGTAGAACCTCTATGTATTTAATGTTCTTAAGTCTCATCAGTGTCTTACCTTTTCTCCTTTTGGTCTTATGTTGAGTCATCCTTTTGAGACCACGAGGATTATTCCTCCTAATAAGTCGTATAAGTTTTTTAGACCGATTCGTATTACAATTCCCCTTTCGAATGCTCCTTCATCCTCTTTTGGGTCATCTACTGCATCGACCTCTACATCAATGGAGACCTCTTACGACATGTCAATTATTATGATGGCAATTCAGGACATGAAGTTGTCGATGGATGAAGGATTTCAGAACATTAACAAACGACTTATTGATATTGAGCATCAATTTCCTTCGAAGTAGATTGTATGTCAAGTTTTGTGAACACTTTGCTTTAACTTCACTGTAGATCTGTTTTAAATGACAAATCAAATAATCAAATTTGTAGATGCATTTATTGTGAACACTTTGCTTCGGCTAGTTGCAATGAATTGTCCTGTTCAATTTTATGACATTTATTTCCCTATCCAATCAATGTTGTTGTACACCAAAGAACAATCATAATCAACAGATGAACACACCAATGATACTTCTACTGCAATTTTAATAGACTTGTACATAACTGGAGGAAAATCTGATGCTAAACAATTGAGACACAAGAGAAAAATTACTTCCTACAATAATTCATTTGTGTTTGCTCTTGACTGGTTTTTTCACAAACCAAAGATATCCTTCAAGTCTGAACAATGACCACGTAACCTTGGGTGAAGAATAGCAGATTCAAAAGGTAGAGTTCACTTAGATTGTGCTTGGTAATGATTATAGATAAATTGATTATAGTAAAAAGTTAGTTTTTTTTTCAAAAAGTTGTTTCCTATACCTTTTAATTTTCAACGTTTTTGTTAAGTTTTACACATAAGAAATAAGCTAATATTTTTAAATAAGTTGGTATTTTTTATGTTTTTGTTTCAATTTTTTATTCATAAGTGATTATTTCTAATAAACTGTGAAAAATAATCGTTACCAAACGCCACCAAACTCAAGCCAACTAACAAATTATGGGATGAAGAGGTTGCCAACTCACAGATATTCTTTGATTTTGTGCAAAAACACAATCACCTTCAACTGATGCTTAAGATTTTATTTTGGAATAAGAAATGAGAAAGCATTTTTCCATTTCCAATAAAGTCAAATATGTACACTTCAAGAAAGTAACACTTCAAGAATCGTCCATCTAGAAAGTAAAATATGTGCACTTCTCATCCAAACAAATCCAGAGAAGAAAGTAACCCCGCCAAACAATAGGAAGCTAACACGTGCAGAAGCTTTGACTCTGTTTTCAACAAAAGCAGATTAAGGATTGTTCTAGATGTCATCGTATGGAAACAATAGTAGATCCTTCAAACAGTTCTGTTCCTTCCAAATCATGTCTACAGAAGCAACTTTCCCATCTCTTCTTTACAACTACACACTTTTGTTATCAAAACAACGAAAAACATGCTTCGCAAAAAAATAGAAGTTAAGAAATGGGAAGATCTTTTACAAGATAACCAACCCATGTTGTAATGAATGATCCTTAATGCATATAATGGTACAAATAGAAAACACCCAGCCATTCAGCCTCTGTTGAGGATTCAAGCAAGACCGGATTACTTAGCATATTGGACGAATAGTGTTTGCAGAGAATGAATTAAGTGTGGGATCAAGCAGTTCTTCCAGAGGTTTAAACCCCTTCAGATAGTCAGAGGCCTAGTTAACCAATCCACCAATTTCAATAGAATAAGGAGGCCTTCCAGATACAAGTTTCAATAATATAATGCCAAACTTGTGAACAATAGTGTCTTGATCCAGCATTTGATAGAGAATTGGCCCTGTCGTTCTAGAATCCATCTCACATGTCTCGCTCCACAATTCCAAGTCCACAATCTTGACTGCAAAGTCATTTGTTAGAAGAATGGTTTTCGAGTCAATAGGAGCAACAGACAGATGCAAGGAAAAGATACAGGCACTAGTTGGACTATGTTAGGACTTAGGAATAGTTTCTGTATTTTTTATGTCATTCATTTCCTTTTTGATTCAGCTGAATGGCTTTTCTTGCAGTTATATGTTGAATACTTGGACGCAAAGTAGTAGGCAATTTAAATGATAGTTGCTGATAAATCTTCTGTGTGTAATGTGTCAATTTAGAGGGCTCTGACATAGATGATGGTTGCTGATAATCTTCTGTATTCATGAAACCTACCAGGTTCCCGATATAAATCAGATGATAAGAGAGGATAACATTATTATGATCTAGCTAGTCAACTACAAGAGTGCTGCCTATGTACCTTTAAGTTCAAATGTTGTTTCATAAATTTTTTAATATATAAAGTAGGAAAAGTATGTTTCTTAATCTTTGCATTCTGAAAATTTTGCCTTGTTGCTCTGAGAATTACCACCTTCAGTTAAATTTTCTATTTAGTGTATAAGCTTGTATTATAAAATCTTTACTTCATGAAGACAACTATGAGAGAAACCACAAGGAAACTTTAATTTATGTTATATTTAACTAAAGAAAACTGTGATTAACCAAGAGATTAATCAATTGGATGTGGTCTAAATACCAATTGACTGGAGATTATTTTCAATATGGAAGGCCATGGAAATAATATATAACTTCCAAATTCCAAAACAGGTCTTTAGAGTGCATGGTATAGCAGTTACTTTCAAACTGATGATAATAAGGAAATAGGGCTGCTACAGCAGGAAACCAACTTGCTTAAAATTGAATTACAAACTATTAATGCTTGAAGTGAATTTAGTGGTTAGCATGAGAAATCAACTGGTTTCAGTTCTATTATCTAAATAGTTTGTCTATATTTTTTTCTCTTGTAATTTATTCACTATTATGATGGAATCAATATGCCAAGGAATGCACTCCCGTCCCTAATATGCAATCACTTCATGCAAAAGGATGTTTTCATACAATTTAAGAAATTTTGGATTTCAGCGATTAGGAATCAAGAAAGTATTAGCACCTCAATTTTCCAATGTTTTAATGCAATTAACCAATGAGAAATAATAAGTTGTAACATCTAGGGTCATTTTAGACCTATGTGTGGTGGATTTTGTTTCGAGAATTAGTTCTCACTTGAATTGTACCTTCGATGTTGTAATGTGAGCTTGGCCAGGTGAACTGGAATTTATTGCCACAGTTGTAAATATGTTTATTGGGTAATTACAGTAAGTGTGTGGTTAACTCCCTCTTTGGATTCCCAATTTCTCTGTATTATACGCGTGGTTTTCCTTTGGTTCTCTACATTGTGAAAAACTTGGCGTGTTGTAGCTCGTGAATGTGTGGGACCGAGGTTAGAAAGTAACGCCAAAATGTCACTGTGTTGCCTGTGACCCCTAACCTGTGATTTATCTTATAAAAAGGTGTGTCCAAGATATTTCTTCTTTCTTTTGTGATTCCAGCACAAAATGTGCGCAATAATAGCGGAAGGTTGTTGGGCCAAGCATTATAAAGGAGAGGGTGGCATAAGGGGGCAGCATGCAAGAAGAAAAAAAGAGAGAAGAGAGGAGAAGGCTCGAGAGAGTAGAGGAAAATAGGGGAAAAAAAGAAAAAGAGGAAGAAGGGAAGAAGGAGAGAGAGACCAAGAGGGAGAGGGAGAAGGGTGAGAGTTGATACTAAAGGAGGGAGGGAGAGAGAAGTGCAATATGTGTGAGAGAGAAGAAAACTAAGAAGAGGAAAGAAGAAGAAAGAACAAGGAAAAAGGAAAGAAAGAAAATGTACACGTTTTACTCCTCCTTTTCTTCTTGTTTAAGTTTGTTTTTTATTCAAATATGTTGTTTGAGTAGATTTTAATGTGAGGGAGAATTTCATAATTTTTAGACATTTTTCCAAGGATTTATCAGTGATTTTTGTAAGGATGGCTACTGTTGAGCTGTTTTTGAGTTTTTTTTTCTTTAATCTTGTTTATCTCTTGTTGTGGGTGTTGGATTTGTATGATTTTTGTTTCATGTATTAGTACACTTAAAAATCTTCGTTTTGGTATATTACTTGCATATTTCCATGGTTCATACTGAGATCAGTGGGGTTGACAGGTTTGATGACCCAACTAAGTTTTTCTGGTTTGAAAAATAGAACCTGGGGCACAACTTAGTGGCGTTTTCTACCAACACAAGTAGCTGGCGCGCTAAGCAGGCAAGCCTAGCGCCTGTAGGGCACCCATGGGTGCCTGGCCAGTGCGGGCCACACCCAATAGCTGGCCAAATTGGTTTTGATGAGTTCTTTGAGGTATTTGTTGACTTAAAATGATGTTTTGGGCTTTACAAAGGTTTTTATGATAAAAATCGTTTGAATATGATTTTGAAAATAATGCATATGTTTTTAAAAAAGGTTTTCTATGGTTTTTGGTAGGAACCACAATGGCCGTGGATCGCATTGATGGACTAAGGACGACTGATACCCTTGAAGGACCGGTTGCGAGTTCGGAGTCGTGGTTGTCGAGTGGTAGGAGCCATAACCGTAGGACTGTAGTAGTGGATCAAAGATGACTGATACCTCTGGAAGGTCAGTTATAGGACTAGGGTTGTGACTGCCAAGTGGTAGGGCCCTGGTTGGAGACCAGGTGGCCTGAGTTGAGGACATCGAGAGGACGTGTCCTGTGTTTGTTCTAGAGTGGACCTTTGGAAAGTTCCTAGAGAGAGGAATCTGGGATGGATGAGCTCCTATACAGGATGGCTTGTTCGTAGTAATGCAGTACACTTTAGCGGCTGCTTGTTGGTTAATCGATTACTGGTGGCCATAGTGACACGATAAGTTTTTTCTCACTGGGTGTGTGTATTGTTGTTTTCTGTGTAGGATTCAGACTTTTCGTTTTGGGTCCAAAGAGACCTTGGTTTTGAGATGTAGTTTTCGTGTTGATTTTCTGTACTTGGTTTGACGTAGAATAGCCAATCCAAGGGTGCATGGTGGTTTTCAAAGAAATGCATGAGTTTTTAAAAGAAATGAAAAATAGATTTTAAAGGCATGTTTTAAAAGGAAAAGTGTACTTCTTTACTATAAAGTTTTGCAGCTTTAGGTTCTTGCAGACTTTGGGCTTTGTGGCTGTCAAAAAAGGCAACTGTGTGGTTTTAAGAGTTGATGGTCAGAGGCTCCAATGTTTGGTGGGTCATTTTAGCTTTAGGTAGACATGTACGGAGTGACACGTGAATGTCACTCATACGTATTTGTAATTGTTTTCTTTCAGATGCAAACTTCAAAGTTGCAGTCCAGTCTACCAGTGTAAATAATTAAAGTCGCGTAACCACACACCATAGGTTCTCGGTATGAATAAATTTTTATTTAATTGAAATTTTTCAATTAATAGTTATTTATTTAGTTTCCTATTAGTTTTTGATGGTTTGTTACTTAATGAAATAGTTATGAGTAGTTACATGCTAGTGTGTAGCGTTAGGGGGCGTCAAGTCAACAAGGTTTAGAGAAAAATGGTTGAATCTAAAACTATGCTTTTCGAAAGAAACCATGCCAATAGTTTGAAATCCATTACTGCACAACCTACTTCCGCTAAACACTGTACAATCCCTACTGCATGAAATTTGCTTGATGTACTAACCAAATATACAGTAACCAACTAACACATGCTATAGCATACATTTTAGATGAAATAAAGAAATGAAATTGTACCTTTGACACATCCTCGAGCCCTGTGTCCTTTGTTGTGGTCTTAGGACTAGGAGCTTGTCCACTCAAGCAGAATGGTACCATCATGCAATGAAAGATAAGCAACGTCCACTTCATAGCAATGACGCTACCACAGTCTTCAATATCTCCACTATCATTCTTCCTCTCGCATTTATGACATCTTCGTGTGTGAATGTCATTGGTGTTGGACTTCAGTTTTCATCTTCTATCAACTCTAGCAAGTGCTCTGAGTAGAAACACAAATAGATCCCACAATGAAGGCTGCAAAGAATTTCGTGAAATTCAATTCTGTTAGAATTGACTTGTAAATGGGTAATTACCAAATTACCCTTTGGATGATTAAGGTCTCTTAGGGTCTTCTATAAATACCTAAGAACCCTAATCACTTGTATTATCTTCTTCCACACTTTCTCATAGTAAAACACACCTCCTCTCTTTCTCTACCCGTGGAGTAGGCATTGCCGAACCACGTAAATACTCAGTGTTCTTGTGTTGATTGGTTTGTGTGTGATCTGAATCCCTAACAAACTGGTATCAGAGCCCAGGTTGATTTAATTCAAGATTCAGTCACAAATTAAAAAAAAACTAACCTCTCGGCCAGAAACTGTCTGCACCTCATCTCTTCCGCAGAAGATCGGCGCGCGCCCCTGCTTCAGTCGCCAGTCCGCGCACGCCAGTCGCCGGCCCGCGCGTTTCCCCCCTCTTCCGCAGATCTGCACGCGCCTGCCCTCAGACGCCGGTCCGCTGCACGCGCCCCTTCAGTCGTCGATCCGCGCGCGCCTGCCTTCAGTCGTCGGTCCGCGCGTTTCCCTTTCTTCCGCAGATCAGCACGCGCCCCCTTCAGACGCTGGTCTGCGCGCGCCTCCTTCAAGACGCCGGTCTGCGCGAGCCCTCTTCAGACGCCGGTCCGTGCGCCTCCTTCAGACGCCGGCACGCCCCTTCAGTCGCTGGTCTCCGCGCGCCTCCTTCAGACGCCGGCACGCCCCTTCAGTCGCTGGTCTGCGCGCGCCTCCTTTCAGACGTCGATCCGCGCGAGCCCTCGTCAGACGCCAGTCCGCACACCTCCTTCTTCCACTGAGACGTGTGCACACCCAAACAGCACGTCTCCGGTGATTTCTGAATATTTAGCATTTTTTCCTCAATTACTTGCTATTTTTTTCTTTCAATTATCACA
>JAMKQA010006116.1:0-29607 GCA_024699735.1 Posidonia australis | reverse complement strand
AGCATGGCATGGCATATCGCCCTTGGGCGTGTAGCAAGCGGCTGAAAAGCCAACATTTCATGGGTGAAATCAAGGAAGACCGATTTTATCGGGCGTACAAGGGTGCCTAACACCTTCCTCGTGCGTAACAGGGATCCTTACCCGCATTCTGGTTTTCGTAGACTTGTCTTTTGTGTTTTTGCATGATTTTTCATGTATATGGTTTTCCTTGTCTTCCATAATAGATTAGGTGGCGACTCCATTTTATTTTTCTTTTTCGACGTGATTTTGCTGATCGATTTCGCATTCATTTGCGGAATCTCCTCGCCGGCATGGTTACACTAATGGATATGCAGGATTATGATATTATCCTGGGAATGGATTGGCTGGCATAGCATTCAACTGTGATAGATTGTGCCAAGAGGAGAATTCTGGCAGAGTGTCCAGGCCAAGGCTGGTGTATGGTACAGGGCACCAGACTGGGTGAGCCTAGGAAAGTGATTTCTGCTTTCAAGGCCTATCATCATTTGGCGAGAGCCAGTGTGGGCTATTTGGCCTGTGTGACAGTTTCTACTTCGCCTGTGGTCAAGATTCAGGACTTGCCGGTGGTGAGGGAATATCCCGATGTCTTTCTAGAGGAATTACCTGGAATGCCACCACACAGGGAAGTGGAGTTTGTGATTGATTTGGTGCCAAGATCAGGTCCTATTTCTAAGGCTCCATACAAGATGGCACCTACTGAGCTAAGGGAGCTCTGGAATCAGCTGCAAGAACTAATGGATAAGGGATTCATTCGTCCCAGTGTTTGACCTTGGGGAGCACCGATTCTGTTTGTGAAGAAGAAGGATGGTTCACTTCGGCTCTGTATAGATTACCGAATGCTGAACCAGATCACTGTTAAGAACAAGTATCCACTGCCCAGGATCAACGATTTGTTTGACCAGTTGCAGGGGGCATCATTGTTTTCCAAGATAGACTGGAGATCTGGATACCATCAGTTGAGGATTAGTGAGCCAGATGTGTAGATGATAGCTTTTCGCACCCGTTATGGACATTATGAGTTTTTGGTTATGCCATTCGGGTTGACGAATGCTCCGGCTGCCATTATGGACATGATGAATAGGGTGTTCCAGCCCTATTTGGACCAGTTTGTGGTTGTTTTTGTGGATGATGTTTTGGTGTATTCTCTGGATGTTCAGACCCACCGGAGGCACTTGTGGATCGTACTAGAGACATTGAAGCAGCATCAGCTTTATGCCAAGTTCTCCAAGTGCGAGTTTTGGCTGGAAGAGGTGTCTATCCTTGGTCATATTATTTTCAGGAGAAGGCATCAAGGTAGATCCAACGAAAGTGGAAGCTGTGAGCAGCTGGGCCAGACCGAAGATAGTGACTGAGATTAGAAGTTTTCTAGGCCTGGCCAGGAAGGAAGTGTACTTTGCCTGGTGTTGGCAGTGCGAGGAGAGCTTCAACGAGTTGAAGGCTTGTCTAGTATCGGCCCTAGTTTTGACTTTGCCCTTTGGGAGTGGCGGTTTTACAGTCTACAATGATGCCTATGGGACTGGTTTGGGGTGTGTGCTGATGTAGCATGGTAGGGTGGTGACGTATGCCTCGCGCCAGTTGAAAGAACGTGAGAGGAATTATCCCACCAATGATTTAGAGATGGCAGCTGTTGTGTTCGCCATGAAGATTTGGAGGCATTATCTATATGGCGAATAGTTTGAGGTGTACATAGATCACAAGGGTCTGAAGTACATCTTTACTCAGAAGGATTTGAACATGATACAGAGGCGCTGGGTGGAGTATATTAAGAAATATGATTTCAGTTTGTCCTACCACCAAGGGAAGGCTAACGTGGTTGCTGATGCTCTAAGCAGATGCACTCATGTGATGGCTAGTCTGATGATCCATGAATGGAAATTGTTGGAGGGACTAGTGGAATGTTGGCCTCAGAGGCAGTCTTAGGGACCCACCAGGGTAGTGCTGGCTAACTTGTCTGTTCGCCTAAGGATGATCGAAGCGATTGTCACAGCTCTGCAATACAATTCTTTTGTGTCTGATATCTGGAGGAAGCTGATAATGCCCCTCATTTTTCAGTAGGGGTAAATGGTGGGTTGAGGTATGACTTGAGAATATATGTACCTTAGATAGAGGAAATCAAAAACACTTTGTTGGATGAAGCCCACTGCTCCAGATACTCTATTCATCCAGGAAGCACCAAGATGTATAAAGACCTGAAGAGGAACTTTTGGTGGCCTAGGATGAAGAGAGAAATTGCTGAGTACGTGGCAAAGTGTGCAACCTGCCAGATGGTGAAGATAGAGCACCAAAAGCTTGGAGGGACTTTGCAGCCTCTGGACATTCTAGTATGGAAATGTGAAAATGTGTTGATGGACTTTGTGACGGGTTTGTCGCGAACCAGAAGAAAGAATGATACTGTGTGGGTGATAGTGGATCACCTTACGAAATCGGCACATTTCTTGCCAATGAGGGTGAATCTTCCATTGGCAAAACTGGCAGAGTTGTATGTGGTAGAGATTGTGAGATTGCATGGTGTCCCAGTGTCTATTGTGTCTGACAGAGACACGAGGTTTACATCGAGATTCTAGGGAGCTCTGATGGATTCTTTTGGCACAATGTTGAATTTTATCACGGCTTTCCAGCCCTAGACGGTTGGCCAGACATAAAGGACCATCCAGACACTAGATGACATGCTAAGGGCCTGCGTTTTTGACATTGCTGGTAGCTAGGAGGATCATTTACCTCTGATTGAGCTTACATACAATAACAGTTACCACGCCAGTATTGGTATGGCATCATATGAGGCATTGTATGGCAAACATTGCAAGACACCCACTTGTTGGAGTGAGGTGGGTGAGAGACAGTTAGTTGGACCCGAGATCGTACAGCAGTATGAGGGCAAGGTGGATTTGATCAGGAAGAGGTTGTTGTCTGCCTAGAGCCGGTAGAAGAGCTATACTGATAGGAGGCAAAGACCTCTGGAATTCGAGGTAGGAGACATCGTTTTCTTGAAGGTGTCACCAACCAAGGGTGTAATGCGGTTCGGTAGGAGAGGCAAGTTGAGCCCTAGATATATTGGATCGTATCTAATTACCAAGAGGGTTAGTGAGGTGGCTTACAGACTAGATTTGCCTCCAGAGTTGGTGGGTATACACAACACCTTCCTTGTGTCGATGTTGAGGAAGTGTTTGACCGATGCGACCCAAGTGATACCAGTGTAGCCAGAGGAGCTGCGGGAGGACTTGACTATGGTTAATAATGTAGTTCAGATATTGGACAGGAAAGAGCAAGTCCTCAGGAATAGAGTGATTCAGTGGTGTTAGTTCAGTGGCAACACCATGGTACAGAGGAGGCTACTTGGGAACGCGAGATGGACATCTAGAGACAGTACCCCTACTTATTTTGTTAGAGCTGAATTTCGAAGACGAAATTCTTTTAAGGGGGGTAGAATGTGACATCAGGGCCTGATTATCCATTTTTATTTATAAACCATGTAATTGATTGCTATATTGCTTAAATGGTTTATTAATGGATAATCTGTTGTTTCTTGTGTGTGTGAGCTTGTGGTTGGCTTTCTATGCAATTGTTTGTGATTTGGGACCAATGTGGAGTCTTGTTTTGGGATGCACAATCACCTCGGTTCGTGTGCCTATCTTTTCCTTCTTTTTCTCCTTTCTTTTCCTTTCCTCTCACGAGCCAGCACCATTTCCGTCTCCTTCCTTCCCTTCTACAACCCGTGCCACCAACGACGCCAATTCTTGCCTCGTCATCTCTTCCGACACGATGGGTGGCTACCGCGACGCGAGTGGGAAGGAGGATAAAGGGAGGCTGAGGCGTGCGAGAGAGGAGAAGGTGACTGAGAGAGGAGAAGAGAAAGAGGAGCGGGCGCAACCGAGGAGGTGGTGTGAGCCGCTCATGGTGTTCCTCCGGTGCGAAGAGAAATGCTGGAGTGTGGTAAGGGTCGCCGGAGGGCTAAGCCAGGTACACAACCCCTTCCCCTCCCTTTGTTTAGCATTTTGTTAACAGTAGGTAAATAGCATGGAAAATCATGATAATGCATGTTAAATTCTAGAAAAATCATGAAATGAATGGGAATGTGATGTATAGCATGAGAATGTAGAGATCATGCGATTAGGATTGATGTTTGTGGGGAAAATGTGATTTTGGGGTTGAAGGCTACAGTAACCGTTCTTGAGCCCCTTCCCCTTTTGATTTTCGTTTAAACTGTGTGGTTGATTGAATCATGAATGGTTTGAGGGGTTTTGAAGTAGACTTGAGGGTCTACACCCCATGATTTTATGAAATTTATTGGTGTATGTTTGGGGGGTCCAATCGAGACTGCCACTTTGGGCGAATTCCGTCGCTCAAAACAGGGGTGTGCCCTGTCTGCGAGGAATTCGGTATGCTGAAATCCTGACAGATTAAGCCAGTTACCAGATTTCGGCAGTCCGAAAACACCCAATTGACCGAAACAGGGGGTTTCGGCATACTGAAACAGAGAACTTCAGCATACCGAACTGGAGATTCGGTCTGTCGTTTTTGCCCTGAACCTGATATGCTTAACATGGATTTTAATGAGTGTTAAATGGTTTTAATGGTATGGTGGGTTTATATGAATGATGTTTTCCCCATGTAATGACATGAAGGCATGTGGAACCCCAAAGAGATGGATTTTGGTGTGGTTTTGGGCATGAGACCCAATTTATGACTTTAAGCATGGTTTTCATGGCTTGAGTTGGGACCCTAGTGGAGGGTCAAGTGTTGTAAGGAAATAGAGTCCTACAATGAGAAGAATTGAATGAAATGAAAATTGGTTTTGAAATGGATCACTGATAATGTGGTTTCCGAGCTCATAGCGATGTAGGCTGAGCCTAGGTTTTCATACCTAGTTGTTTGGGTCACCGAGCTCGTAACGGTGTGGGCTGAACCTGGTCTTTTGAGCCTAGTTGTTCGGGTGACCGACGGTGTAGGCTGAGCCTGGGTCATTGGACCTAGTTGTTTGGGTCACCGACTGGGGTGTCAGACAGAGACGTATCCCCATGCACTTATGAAAATGAAATTGAGGCCGGTTGGTTGGGGCGGTGACATCCCGCACGGGAATTTCATCACGGCAGTGCAGGAAGGTAGGGGAAGGATGTCCTCGCCTACTGCTTGTGTGCCTGGTTACCCTTGATCAAGGTAACAATAGGAAAGAAAAGTGGAAATGAATAAAGAAAGAGAAGTGTGATTTGGTCAAGATTGGACTGATGAAATGGTCCTAAAATCTTGGAAAGAAATGATGTTGTTTTAACCAGTTGTCAGCCAGTGTTTATGATTTGGTTTTGAGCCCAATGGGGCATTGTGTTTTAGGTTGGATCTGGTCAGAAATGTGAATTAGAAAGTGTGTTTTGGGAAGAAATCCCAAATATTGAAAAGGGAAATGTTTTGGAAAATGAATTCCAAAGGTTTTTGAAAGAAATGTAAGGGAATGTTTTGGAAGAAAAAAGTGGTTTTGGAATGAATTTCCAAGTGTTTTGAAGAAAGAAAGGAAACATGGCTTTTGAAGAAACCTTGGGATTGAATTCCCAAGTGATTGTTTAATAAAGAAAGGATGATTTTCAAAAAGAGAACACCAAGCTTTGAAAAAAAAATGATAAGAATGAGATTTATGGTTTTGCCGAGGTTTTGTGGTTTGTATGTTTTAGGGCACGTACTGAGTGACTTTGATGTCACTCACTCGTGCTATTTGGTTTTCAGGTGCAGACCGCGTGTAGTCGAGTTCTGGTGCAGGAGTTGGAGCTTCTAGCCGCACATTGTGATTCTGAAGGTGAGCCTTAGTTTCAGTTATTTGATGTTTCTGTAATTAGTGTAATTATGCTTGATATTGTGTTTTGGCAGCGTGTCCGGGATCAGGGCGTTACACCACCAAAAGAATGGGCATACCCTAGAGGAGTGTTTTGTAGTAAAGGATAAAATATATGATCTAAATGACAGAGGGGAGATTATATGGCCAGCCCTTAGAGAAGGATTGAAGGCATCTCAAGGGGAACATCCTGGAATGGATATACATCAGAATCCCAAACCTAATCATGTCGTAGCCCATGTGCTAGCCGAAATCAGGCAGTCTACAGTTCAAAGCGAATTAGTGACCCTTCAGCGCACAAAGGCCAATCTGAACCTAGGGTCACCAGTTGTAGAAAAGGAGGACCATGATACACCACCAACACCAATTCAAGAAGTAGCATCTGATGAAGAATGGGAGCTCCAAATAGATGATATAGGGGATGGCCAATGAAACATAGACGAGCTCGTAGGTGATCTCGCCCTCCTAGGTCACTTCAACTTTCTTCCTGACGTTGAGTAGCAGCAATCTGATAACCTGGGTGGCATGGATCCATTATCATTAGAGGCTTCGAGCAAAGGAACATAATCATCATAGACGAAGAGCTCCAACCAATAGAGGAGCGCTCTTGTCCATTGATCTTCTTTGTGGACATCAATGATTATCCTCTCACCAGAGTGCTCACTGATACTGGTGCCAGTTGGAGTGTTTGTTCCATGTCCACACTGGACTACCTAGGTGTTGAAAGAGATGAAATCACTGAACACCGCTTTACCTATGTAGCCCACAACAGAAGTCAAATGGAGGTGATTGGCACTGTTCAGGTGGATATCACTATTGGCCCCCTCACTAGCACAACCACAGTCATCATCGTGGAGCAAGACCTAGCCGAACCACTAATCTTAGGGAGGTCTTGGTTGACAGAAATTCAAGCCATCGCATCACTGATTACCAGCTCCTCAAGTTCAAGTATCAGGAAAGGGTCATCACTAGTTGAGCTAAACACGATGTAGACACAGGAATAGCTTGGGTGCCAGTCTCATCAGAGTCGGACAACAAAGGGACACCGACAGCAGCATTTAGTAGAAGGCCCCTGGATGGATGGAGCGAATATGACCAATGGTGTAAAGAGGCGCCAAACTTTCAAGGCTTCCAAGAAGTGATGGAAAGAGGCTTTACACATAGGTATATCTAGCAACCTTATGGGATCGCTACCTAGTTGGGCTCGTCACTATTACGCCATGGACAAACCATAAGCCAAAGGCAATCTCTAGGGGGCTAGCATCATTGATCAGACCTGCTCAAGCCAGTGGAAGACACCAACAAGCGCAACAAGCTCCCATCACTAGAACTGGCTGAGTCTCTAATCAAATCGCACCACCCCCAGTCATCGTTGAAAGAACCCTACCTCCTCCGCAACAAGACTTCGACATCCTTAGATGAGCGGAAGGAGAGTTTGACATCCTAGAATAGTTGAAGAAGACACAAACAAGGATCTCCTTCTACGAGCTAATCAGAGCCTCTGAGTAGCACTAGAACATCTTGATGGAGGTGTTAAAGAAGGCTTAGGTACCAGAAGATATGCCAGCAGAGTCACTAGCAGCGATTGCAGTCGCTGCCTTTATAGAACCTACATTATTCTTCATTGATTCTGAACTAGCTCGTCCTGCGAGGAGGACTTTACTGTTGAGTGTCACTGTAAAAATAAATAATTTTAAACTTTTTGGTGTGTTAGTGAATACAAGGGCAATCCTGAATGTATGCTCCTTAGAAACTATTAAACTAATTGGACTAAAAGAAGCCCAGCTACGCCCAACAACCCCAATAGTATCAAGGTATGATAACAACAAGAAGATGACTCAAGGCAAGATAAGCATCAAAATCACCATTGGTCGAATGGAAGCTGATACTGAATTGATAGTAGTCGATGCACCCATCTCCTATCGACTCATCTTAAGGCGTCAATGGATTGAAGAAATCAAGGCAGTCACCTCCCTACGCCATCAATGCATCATATTACCTCATCAAAGGAAAATAATTAAGATCATGGGAGATGAGCCGACAAAAGTAGAGGCACACCTTGTCACAGTATTAACCACCATGCCAGCACTAGCACTCACGCCTTCAAGAAGAGATTCGATTATTGAGGCTGTGGAAAGCGTGAAACAGATCTTCACCCCTAGAAGCCTAAGTATGGCCCCCTCTCCTTTCCTAGAGTACATGTGAAAATCATGGAAGATCCTTCTCTAAATAGGCTACACCCCCAGAACAGGACTAGGTGGTCAAGAGAAAGGAATGAAGGATGTGCTTGAAACACCAAAGGATCACAACAACATAGGACTAGGGTACCTATGGCAATTATCAAAGGACCTCACCAAGCCACTGAGCTAGTCACTGTCAGGTCACTTAATCTCAGTAGGGCTTCAATTCAAGGATAGCCTCGTGTTAAAGAAGATAACTGACCCACTAGCATCAGTTCAGCCAATTGCCCGAGCTTTCGGTCTTCTCCCAAGCTCTCCAAAAGTTTCTTTGCTTTCTCTAGAAGAAGTTTCCAATGCTCTTCCCAACTCTCCAGACGTTTCCCTACTCTCTTTGGGAGAAGTTCTAATGTTGCTTTCCCAACCTCCAACACTCTTCCTAACTCTCTGGAAGTTTCTCCACCCTCTCCAGAAGAAACCTCTAAAGCTCCTGTTAGCTCACCAAAGATCTCCCTGTCTCCGAACATCACAGCTAACGACTCTGAAGCACCTGCTAAATCAACAATTAACAACAATCTCAACCTCGATGATCTCAGCACCCGTTTCAGCAATCTCAGGCCTTACCCCTCAAAGCAAGAAGGGGCTGAGGCCATCTATTAAGCGAATGGTGAGGTGCCTCCAACAAGGAGGCAAACCTAGGGGCAATCCCCTAACCTTGTAAATAATTTCTTTCCTACATTTAATTCTTACATTTTGCTTTCGTACAATTTACTTTCTGGTATTTTATTTCCTAGCTTAAACAATAAAGGGGAAGGTAGCCAAAGATATGGCTCAAGTGGCCTAATTGCCGCCATGTCTTCACAGGGGGTATCCAACAAGTCTACTATGTGCATAGGCCAAAAAAGAAAGGAGCCAATTACCCAAATGGTTAGAGTCTGTCATTATACCACAGTGTTCCCACAAGAGCTAGTCAAGTCCCATGCCATCTTCCTGGTAGAAGAAGTGTCAAGTACCACTAGCAGAAACACCAAGAACTATGAGGCCTATGAACTAGTGGACATGGATGAAGACCCAGAAGAAGAAGAAACGATGGGCCAAAACGTCTTCGATGAAATGATGAACAGACTAAGAGCACTACTGAAGAAATAGAAGAAATCAATTTGAGGACCGAAGCAAACCCAAGACCAATTTAGATAAGTTCTGCACTTAGCTCAGATGAACAAACTAGAATGATAAAGCTTCTCAGGAACTACATGAAAGTTCTGGCCTTCACTTACGAAGAAATGCCTAGGCTAGAGTCACTGTTGGTGGAACACAACAGTGACTCTAGCACAGGCCTAAAGGGGAAGGTAGTCGAAGATATGGCTCAGGCAGCCTAATTGCTACCATGTCCTTGCAGAGGGTATCTAACAAGTCTATTATGTGCATAGGCCAAAAGAGAAGGGATCAAATTACCCAAATGGTTAGAACCTGTCACTATACCATGGCGTTCCCACAAGAGATAGCCAAGTCCCATACCATCTTCCTGGTAGAAGAAGTGTCAAGTACCACTGACAGAAACACCAGGAACTATGAGGCCTACGAATTGGTGGACATGGATGAAGACCCAGAAGAAGAAGAAACGATGGGCCAGAACGTCTTCGAGGAAATGATGAACAAACTAAGGACACTGCTGAAGAAACAAAAGAAATCAATTTGGGGACCGAAGTAGACCCAAGACCAGTTCAGATAAGCTCTACACTCAGCTCAGATGAACGAACTAGAATGATAAAGCTTCTCAGGAAATACAGGAAAGTTCTGGCCTTCACTAACAAAGAAATGCCTATGCTAGAGTCACTGTTGATGGAACACAAACTCCTCTTGAAGCTAGGCGTGAAGACAGTAAAGCAGAAGCTTCAAAGGCTATGACCAGAACTGGTGTTGAAAGTTAAAGAGGAGATAGACAAGCTACACAAAGCCATGTTCATTCGAGTAGTGGTTTACATAGAGTGGATTACCAGCATAGTCCTAGTCATTAAGAAAGATGGCAGAGTTCGAGTCTACATTGACCATCGAGACCTCAATAATGCCTACCCGAAGGATGACTTCCCTGTCGCATATTGACATCCTCATAGACTACACTGTAGGCCATGAAATGCTTTAATTCATGGATAGCTTCTCTAGCTACAACTAGATCAAGCTCGCAAAGGAAGATCAAGAGAAAACCTCATTCAAAACTCCATGGGGGACTTATTGCTACGTCGTCATGTCCTTCGGACTGAAGAATGCTGGAGCTTCCTACTAGAGGGCCATGATGGCGATCTTTCACCACATGAAGCATGAGAAAGAGACTTCGAAGCCCTAGAAAGAGTACTCCAAAGGGTGAACCAATACAACCTTAAAATGAATCCCAAGAAGTGTGCCTTTAGAGTTACCATCGGAAAGCTATTAGGATTCATAGTAAGCAAGTGGGAAATAGCGGTAGACCCTATAAAGGCCAAAGCTATAACAGAGACGTCCACTCCGAAGAACATCAAGGAGCTCAGAGGACTCATAGGAAGGTTGCAGTTCATCCAAAGATTCATCTCCTAACATATAGAGAAGTGTAGACCCTTCTATAAGTTATTGAAAGGCAACACGGAATTCAAATGGGATAAGGCTTGTTACGAAGCGTTCAATGACTTGAAACTCTACCTCCTCAACCCTCTGGTACTCCTCCACGCGACGGCGACAGCACAGTGGTGGTGGCACTTCTCCTCCTCTCGGCCATCTCCCTTTCCCTCACTCAGCCCTCTCTCCCTCTAGCCTCCTCTCTCTATTTCTCTCCCTCTCCCATGCGCAAAAGAAGAAGAAGAAGAACAAGAAAAAGAAGAGGAAGGAATGGGGGTGGGGCCCAGGGAAGAGAAAAGAAAGAAAAGAAAGAAGGAAAGGAAAGAGAAAGAAGGGAAGGAAAGAAAGGAAGCTGCAAGCATGAAACCCAATCACGTGACAATCCACGTCCAGAGCACAGACCAAACCCTCAAAACTCCCACGAGGGTTGGCACAGCACTCGAACCACACCGTGCCAAAAAGGCCAAAATCCCACTAATCCAAGCCTAAGACACTGCGAAAGCTGCATTTTCCACTAAACACAGTAGACCTAGCATCTAACAACCCAGAACTCCATTAAAACATTTGGCCAAAACACCACTTCTAAGACTAGGTCGTTACATCGAACCTACCACTGGTTCAAATATGTTAGCTCTACCACAGCTAATGACCTTGAATCCAATAAAATCAAGAATGCCTTTGACAGTTTAATGAATAATCTGGAAAAAAATGTTAAAAATCCTTAGAAATGAGATTTGGGTTGCATCAATGGTTCCTATCCTTACTAACTCTAGGAAATGTTAAATTGGGATATCTATTGATGCCCCTCCTTGGAGTTGATCTTGAGCAAGATTGACTCCATTGTAGGACTGATATCCCTATTAAGCATTTCCTAGGAAAGGGAGCTTTCTAACAAGCAATCTGCCATGGGGTTCCAAAATGAGTCAACACCTATTAGTTTCGAGACATGGTCATATAGCCAAAAAGGTGAAGAGGGTGAACGAGCTTGGTTTCGGGACATAGTCACACAACCAAGTGGTTCAGATAACTAAGGATTCCATCATATTGAGGGCTCAAGCATGGAGAGGTCAAGCTAGGGCTATTTGTCATAGCTGGTGTCAAGACTATGTCAACCATGTAGAGATGTCACCTCAATGGGGCAGAAAACTAAGATGACCATGGCAATTACCCGATCGCTGGTCGAACAGAAAAGGTAATTTTGTGGCTTACTATTTGAGAGGTCACTTGGATTGGAATTGTTGATTGGATAGGTTGAACTTGAACAGGCTTTAGGAGGATCACAGTTCTAAAGGTTTCTAACACTCATGAAGAACTTTGCTCTTGCAGCGCTCCACTTCCAAAGCATGATACCTAAATCCATGGATGCATGATTCAAGAACACAAATGCAAATATAAAGTAAACATACAATATGCACTGAATGGTCCATATGATAGGTTAGGATAGTGGGGTACGAGTGTTTCCTAGCCATATACACATATGCAAAATGCGTGAATGCAATTTATTGTTGTTAAGTGTTTTCTGTCCTTGAGTGTGACCAGCAGAAAGGGACCGTCATCCTACAACACGACTTAGTAAGTAAAGTAGTTCTATGAATAAAGAATTGGGTGAGAGAGTGAACCCTTTCTTTGCCAAATTGGAGTTTTTCTCTTAGTCAAAGTTGTGTGTTTATGTACACGATAGGGACTCCAAAGGCAAGAGTCCGTTCTCGGCGGAACTTGATGTAGCACCACAGTGGGACTTTGTGTGGTATCACGGTGGGGCTTGATGTATTTGTGCAGTAATGTGCTAGAATTCCTATCTCTAGTCACCTGTTTTCTTTATAGCACCATTAAAGTCATTGTGTCCTTTGGTGCCTCTACAAGTCATCGATTTCTAAGGTGCCTCAATCAGTTGTTGATACCGACGACGACAAGATAGAGATGGTGGTGGACACACCCAATTATCTAATGCAGGCGTTTCACGAGAATAAGGTATGCTTCCCCTCTTTGCTCTTATTCTTCTATGCTCTTACGTGTCTCTTTGTGTTTGCTCATGTTCTTTTTGTTTCGTGTGCTTCTCTGTGCTTAATAGCTTGTATCACAGGTCATAGTCAATCTCACAAAATGCCTAAATTTTCACAATTCCTTCTGTTATACCCTCCCGTGGGTGTCACGTTTACTTAACCGCATGGAAGCTAATAAGCATCTCTTTGAATGCAGCGACTTTGAGAATTTGCTGGCCCTGGTACGTACTCCTTTGCCTTGGCCACTTCTACATGCATTGATGGCTTTTTGAATGCCTCCTCCAACACTTTCAACTTTGCCTAGGGAGAACTTTGATCTCATGCAAGGAGGCCACCTCTCTTCTTGGCCTTGCGATGGAATTCATGTTGGTGCCTGACAATCGCTTCGCTATATCTATTGAGACCGTGGATGCCAGAAAGATAGGTTGGTTCCTGGGCAAAGGCCAAGAGGGTAGTAATTCTCTAATGCACGAGTGAAGGCTTTATCTCCAAGGATTATGGGAGGTCATATATACTCGTGAGTTAACCCTGACAGAGCTACGGATGTGCCTACACATCGAAGTTGGGGGATTGACATCTTTTACGGATGATCGTATCACTTTTAACCTTCACCACGTTGATCTCCTCATGCTGGTGGCAGCTCGTTCTGACCTGTATTTGACTCCTGTGGTTCATGCATACACCATGGAGGGTCTATCAAATGCTTCATGCTTAGGGAAGTTCTTTGGTTCCCCTTTTCTTCTCCATAAGTGGTTCATGTCCCACTGCCACTGTTATGCTAATTTAGAAATGTTAAACTTTCATTAGTGCGTCCTATGCATAGGATGACTATCATTGGAGGATTTTGACTACGTGTTGTAGTTGCCAGAGGCTTTCAAGGCCTAAGTGATGACCATAGTTTATCATCATTTGGAGCTTGTATTGTTGGGAGCCCAATCCATCGTGTTATACTCGATCCACCTTTGTCTGCAACAGCTAAATCAAGGGCTCTCAATTCCAATAAACTCAATGTTGACCCCTTTGATTCATGCCCACAAAGAAGATGGCGACCGCGATGAGAAGATGGTCCTGGAGTATGTAATTGGTTTGGCTTACGTTTGTCGACGAATCTCCATAAAGGGCGCTCGACTTTCTGCAACTACTCGGGAGTTGCAGGAGTCTCGATACATGGAGTGGTATTCCCCTCTTCGTCCTTCTCCACAGTAGTATGTTGATGACAGGGAGTAGTTCGACCAAATGCTTGGAATTTGAGACAAACTTTATTAGTTATATTTTTTTTCTTGGTGTATTATTGTTTTTGGTTCGGTTGTGACTCTTTTTTTTTATGAAGTTGTTATTATTATTATTATTAAGGGGTTAATTAATTTTGTGTTTATTTTATTCAATTTCTCTTCTTTCATAAATCAATTTGGGATTTTATTAGAGGAAAGGCCCTGGAGTTCACATCACCGGTTCAATCGGTAGCCAGTCTTGACGTGGCCCACTGAATTTGAAATGGCATGGAAAAATCTGGCTTTTCTAGGAAGGCATTGATTTGTCGCCTCTTTCAACGGTGACATCTGACATGATGCCTCTTTATGAGGCAATGTTACTTACATGGTGCCTGATTAACTAGCAATGCCTCTTGAATGCCTATATTGAAAAGCTTTGATGTTGCCTCTCTTCCTCCATTCTTTTCTTCTCTATCTTCTTCTAGCACCTTCCTTCGTATGACTCCCTCTTCCTGTGCACGTTCAACGGCGATCTTTGATGGTCGACGACGATGTGTGGTGAGCTCTGGTGACCTAGTAAGCTATGGTTTGATGGCAAGCAGCGATGAAGACGGTGTAGTTGATGGTGATGCGGGTAGTAGCGGTGGGTCTAACAACAAGTCTTGTCGGCGACGGAGGTACAACCATGTGTGGCCATGTTTGTGGTGACGGTAGTGGGACGGTCTCTGGCGACGGCGGGATGATTCTCCGACAACACTTTGCAGGGCTTGTGAAGATTGTTGTTGTGATTTGTGTTGTGATTATGGAATTGATTACCAATAAAATCTTTCTCGTATGGATTCAATGATGTGGTTGATCAATAATAGATGTATTATACAGTGAAATTGTGGCAAAATGTTTTTGTGCATGAATAAATTTCTTTTGGTGGATTATTCTATGAATTGGTTTGTAGACGATTCTACTTAATGAATTTTTGTGTTTGATCGTAAGTGGAAACTTAATGTTGCAAATTTGTGTTTGATCTGTAAAGAATTTTTGTGTTGAACTTTGATGTAGAATGGAGGGCTTGGTGTTCAAATTCATGGCTAATTTTAACTAAGTATATCATTTGTTATGTTAATGGTCTTAAGGGATGAATGGATGAGTAAATATGTTCATGTGTTGTGTTTTTATTATGGAAGGTGAGGCTTAAAATTTATTAATTGACTGGTTAAATTGTTCAAGATTAAACATTGGGGCTTTATTGATTAAAAATTGGGGCTTTTAAATTGATTAAATGGGCTGGTTAATTCATTGATTATGGATTAAGAATTGATTAATGGATTAGTTTGTGTATTGATAGTGTGACCATGCCAGTGGAACCCTTGCGCGGCTCTCCTACTACTGGGTGCGTGAATGAAAAAGAGGAGACCAGATATGGTCATGGCGAAGATGGTGAATTCGGAGGAAGAGACTAGACCCAGAAACACCCAGTGAAAATAAAAAGGATAAGGAAAGGAGTCGCTAACTAGTCCTTTAATGGAAAGACGAGGAAAACCAAAAACACCAAAAAAACTGGGAAGCAAACAAGATGCAAAATGTATGTGTGTGCTCCGTGCCTAATGGACAATGCACAAATGAATGCGGGCCAGAGAAAGGGTAAGGATTCTGGTTACGCATGGGGAAGGGGTTAGGCACCCCAATGCGCCTGAGAAAACTCGATCTTTCTAAGTTTCCCTATTGTCAATGGTTTATGGATGTACGCTTGCTTATTCTATATGCTTATGCAGAAGGTGACTGAAAACATGCCAAATCAAAGTAAAGAAGTGAAATAAAGGGAAAAACTTAATCTGAGGATCAAATGTAGGCATGGAGAATGCCGCTTTACTGTACGCCCTTGGGCGATGAGGAAAATCGTGAAAATCTTGGAAAGCTTTTCGCAAATCAGTGGAAATTTGGATAAAATCCGAGAAAATCAAAAAGGGGAAAGTAATCCTCATTTCGGGACCATGTCGGCTTTGTGAAGCCGTTTACTGTATGCCCTCGGGTGATGGAAAACCAAAACAAATCTAAAGGCGAAAACTGGGAAACGATGAGAAAACCAAGCTTGTAAGAAGCTAGAAAAGCGTGCACAAAGCAAGGAAGGAAAGGCAAGAAAACTTGTGCAGAAAGATGTGAAAAAATGTGCAAAATGCAAGTGTGAGTGTAAATAGTGAGAATTCCAAGGGCCTTTGTGCAAAAAACCCAAATTCTAATTAAAACTGATATTCTGAAGCCCAAATCATCAAAAATACATAGGAAAACACATTCTATGCAATTATGAAGAAATCTAGGGCCAAATGTGCATCACTAGTCAAAATGAAGCTTCTTAGGGGCTAAATTGCAATTTTACCACTACAACATGCATTTAATGCAATTCTGTGGAAATTCAAGGTAAAATGCATGAAAAATGATTCAGAAAAGTTCCAGAAAGTTTTAGGAGCAAAACAGTCATTTTACCCCTGAAAACAAGCATTCAAAGTAAAATCAATGAAGTACAGGGGCTAAACTGCAAATTACCTAGAATAATAAAGCATCTAGAAGTATTTCAGTAATGTCTGAGGGTTAAAATGCAATTTACCAAGAGAAAACATGCTTCAGAGAAGTTTTCAAAAACTTATAGGGCTAAAGTGCAATTTAACCAGCAAAAACAACATCCAGCATGATTTCAGAAGAACGCAGGGGCATAAATGCAAATTAACCAGAAAAATGAACTTTTAGAAAGATTTCAAGAAAGCATAGGGTCTCTTATGCAAAATACCTGAATAAAATGCATTAAAAGAAAACTAGAGGGCTTTTGCTAAAACATTATTTTAAATGTTCAGGGGGAAGAATGCAATATTTTCTGTTAAAACATTATTCGAATGATTTTAGAAAAATAAGAGGAGGACCTATTTGTAATAAAAGAACCTATGTGTAATACAAAAAGGACATAAATGCAAGGAAAACAAAGTTCCAGAAGTTCATTCAAAATACAATGTTTTAATTGTTTTAACAGAAGAAAAAAGAACGACAGTCGCCAGCGACGGTGCTCCGCCGCCGTAGACCGCCAGAGGGGCCCATCAGAGGCCTTCTCGTGGTCTGATCTGAGATCAGACTTCACGGGAGGCAAGAAGAAGGTGTGGGGAGATGATCCATCAGAGTGGATCGAGCATCTAACGGTGGGAGCGGGCCTCCCACCTACCTCACCGTCGAGGAGCTGTAGCGACGGTGTCGGATCCAGCTGCTGTGGAGGCATCAGGGAGCGTCGGGGAGCTTCCTTGCTTCTTTTCGAGCTGAATGAGGGAGGATGGAGCAGAGGCGTGCTCCAACAATCATCGATTGCGTTCTCTCTAACGAGCAAGGTCGCTGTGATGATCAGTGGCTTGTGGCACGGTTCCAAGGGGTCTGGAGTGTTCGAGGCATGTCATGGAGTATTCTTGGAAGCTCGGAGGGGCTTGGAGCTGCAAGGAGCACATGCTCCTTCTCTGGAGCAGTCGTCTACTCCAGGGACGATAGGATTGGTGTAACTTGATGATCTTCGGGTGGAGCCTTCTGGAGGTGATGAAGTGGCAATCCAAGGAGTAGGAGAGCTCTGGGGAAGCTAAAGGAGAAGGATAGGAGGCTTGGGGGCCAGAGACATGCCCTGGATTGACCCCCCCACCTACATCGCCGGGAAACGGCGATGATGAGCCCCAGGGACCAATTCCGGCCAAAGGAAGGCTCTGGATGGCTCAGAATTGTCCAGAAAGGAGGAGGAGGGATCCATGAAGCTATGAATTAAACTAGGAGGGATCAGAAGGGGCATACCTGGCCTGAAAGAGCTCTACACCTCGCCGGAGCACTTGAACTCGCTTCCTCTCCTCTCCGCGTACTTCCCTTTCTCTCTAGAATTCTCTGGCATGCTCCGCTGTCCTCTCTCTCACGCTAGAAAAGTCCCTGATCTCTGCATCTACCCTTCGTTTTATAGGTGGCAAAATCCGACGACCCAACCCAATAACCAATCCTAACAGACCTAACAACCTACAAGCTAACTAACTAACTCACTAACTAATCGAACACTCCCCTAACAGAAACCCGAACCACTGTTTCCTTGCTCACCGACAAGGATCAACGGCGGCCTGTTCATCCGACAGCTAACCCAGTGGCTCTGGCTGCTCTGGCTTGCACTGGCTTGTGCTGGAGGAGAGTGGCTCAATGGCTGGTGAGTCCAATAGGAAGAGATGGGTTCAGTGGCTAGATTTGAAGAAAAACTAATGTGATGAGTGGGATGGGTTGAGGAGTTGTTAAAAATTAGAGTGAGGAAGATAAATGAAAATGGAGAAGAAGAAAGGGGGTGTTGGGTTGGAAGAAAAAAGAAAAGAAATGGGCTCAATTGTTGTGGGCTTTAATGGACCTATGAGGGCCTTGTGGGCCTCCATGGGCCTATCGGGCTTTAATGGGCCCAAATGGACAAAATGGGCCTAAATAGGTCATATGGGCCCAAGTGGGCTCAAATAGGGTTTAATGGGCCTATGTGAGCCTTGTGGGCCTCCATGGGCCTAATGGGCTTCAATTAGGGTTAGAGCTCAGCCACCACATCTCCATCCTACAAAATTGGGAATTTAGGGTGTCTACAGATGCCCCTCCCTGAGCAAGGTTAGAGGACGAGTAGAACAGAGACCGATGCTCAGGATTGACAAAGACACACCACCTGAAGCCATAAGCAAGAGTCAGTTAACAGCAACCAGCCACCAGTCAGTGAATGCACCGGAGGTCCCGTTGCCAAAGCCAAAGCCAAACAGAGAATCAAAAACAAAAGACCAAAAAATTGACAAGTTGACGACCAATCAGCTCCTAAAAGACATGACTAATTATCACACTTTTTGAGAAAAGCGTCGAACAAGACTCACGATGCTTGCCGACCGAGAAGTGACTGGTCAGAGAAGTCATCCGGGTAGTTCGGGATACCAGCCCAAAGGAAGGAGGAATACAGCTTGCTTTGATTCCATCCATTCGGAGTGGAACTCAAAGCAAAAGAGGGGACCATTGATACCAAACTCTTTAAGTAAGGATCGAATGGGGCATGGTAGGTATCGGACATACCAACCAAGAAGAGAAAATGATAAGATTCGGAGTTACCGACCAAAGGGAGAATGGTAAGATTCGGACTTACAAGCCAAAAGGGGAGAATGGTAAGTTTCGGACTTACCGACCAAAAGGGAGAATTGTAAGATTCGGACTTATCGGCCAAAGGAGAGAATGGTAAGATGCGGACTTACCGACCAAAGGAAGAATGGTAAGATTCGGACTTACCGACCAAAAGGGAGAATGGTAAGATTCGGACTTACCGGCCAAAGGAGAGAATTGTAAGATTCGGACTTACCGACCAAAGGAGAGAATCCTAAGATTCGAACTTACCGGCCAATGGAAGAATGGTAAGATTCGGACTTATCGACCAACGGAAGAATGGTAAGATTCCGACTTACCGGTCAAAGGAAGAATGGTAAGATTCAGACTTACCAGCCAAAAGGGGAGAATGGTAAGTTTCGGACTTACCAACCAAAAGCGAGAATGGTAAGATTCGGACTTACCAGCCAAAGGAAGAATGGTAAGATTCGGACTTACCGACCAAAAGGGGAGAATGGTAAGTTTCAAACTTACCAACCAAAAGGGGAGAATGGTAAGTTTCGGACTTACTGGCCAAAAGGGAGAATGGTAAGATTCAAACTTACCGACCAAAGGAGAATGGTAAGATACGGACTTACCGGCCAAAGGGGAGATTGGTAAGATTCAGACTTACCAACCAAGAGGGAGAATGGTAAGATTCGGACTTACCGGCCAAAAGGGGAGAATGGTAAGATTCGAACTTACCGGCCAAGAGGGAGAATGGTAAGATTCGAACTTACCGACCAAAGGAGAATGGTAAGATTCGAACTTACCGACCAAAGGAGAATGGTAAGATTCGGACTTACCAGCCAAAGGGGAGAATGGTAAGATTTGGACTTACCGACTAGAGGAAGATTGGTAAGATTTAGACTTACCGGCCAAAGGGAAGAATAATGGAAGAATGGTAAGATTCGGACTTACCGGCCAAAGGCAAGAATGGTAAGATTCGGACTTACCGACCAAGAGGGAGAATGGTAAGATGCGGACTTACCGGCCAAAGGGAAGAATGGTAAGATTCGGACTTACCGGCCATGAAGGAGAATGGTAAGATTCGAACTTACCGACCAAAGGGAGAATGGTAAGATTTAGACTTACCGGCCAGAGGGAGACTGGTAAGATTCAGACTTACAGGCCAAAGGGGAGAATGGTAAGATTCAGACTTACCGACCAAAGGGAAGAATGCTAAGATTCGGACTTACCGACCAAAAGGGAGACTGGTAAGATTCGGACTTACCGGCCAGAGGGACAATGGTAATATTCGGACTTACCGACCAAGAGGGTGAATTGTAAGATTCGGACTTACTGGCCAAAGGAAGAATGGTAGTGCCAAACTTGCGGACAAGAGATGGTAGAATCTTGACCGTCGAGGGCATGCTGTCGCAAACGTCTACCCTACGTCAAACACAAGCAACCAAACAAGCTGGCAAGAAATGTTCTGATGAATTTCATTATCTGAGTCAAAGGAGTGTTTACATGTACTTCAGCTTGCAAGGAACCAGTTACATGACATGAATGTAAAGAATCTACATCATCTCTGATCCTTTTGGAGCCTAAGGTTTCGGTGAAGAGCGTTCGGCTGGGGACGACACTGTAGATTGGCCAGGTCTCTTCGACTTTTGTTTCATAATCCACTGTGCAACCCGTCCCATCTATGGCTGCAATATCTTTTGATCGAATGGAACCGCTAAGCAGGCGAGATAGATCCCTAGTCACAGTGTAGGAGCTTAGGGGGTATTCTTTGAATCGTGCTGGCATTTTCCCATGAGCAAGAGAATCCTGCTGGTAACTGAACTGCCGCATAACACGGATTGGGTGATATTCCACTCCACCAGTCAACCCCGGTAGGACGATAAGTTGCATGTCAGTTGTGTTAAAAAATGCTTCAAAGTTGTAAGAAGCCGAAGGAATAATGCGCCAGATGATCTTTTGCCCTGCCAAGCTTTGTAATCGCTCGTACTCCTTCTGAACGGAGGTGAGTGTGCGCGCATGGCCACTTTGACAATAGGATTCAAAGGCTGATTGCTATGGGCGTAAGACTGTTACACCCAGATGTGTAGCCATCCATACTTGTACAAAGGCTCCACAGCCATAAAAATGTTGGCAGGGCCGCAGTGACCAGTCTAGTGCTCGATAAGTTTCTGCCGGGATGACCGGAGCCAGATCTATCTGTTGGGTGACAACTGCCAAAGCAATCTCAGCAACTTCAATATTCATAATCATCCGGCCATGGCTGAAAATCAGCTCTCCCAGGAAGCGGACAACAAAGCCTTTCAACCATAGATCATCACATAGGGAAGTGTGCATTCCGGCTACTTTGTCGAAGTAAGCTAGTTTTAGCATGGGAGAAAGTCCATCTGTATAGATGAGTTGACGACCACAATCATTGGTCGATAGGCCAGTTAGCTTGCACAAGTCTGAGGAATACATGTCATGCTGCATGAACACGGTGGGTCCCAGGAACCTCTGTAGACAGTAAATTCTGTGGACCTCCTCCAGCGTTGGGGTTAGTTGGATCTTCCTAAAGCAGAATACGTGATGATCCGGCTTCCAGAATCGGGCAGTTGCACATAGAAAATAATGAGAAACCTCCACCTTTGCAATATCAAGAAGCTTTGTAGAGATTCCCTAAATCTGTAGCTTGTCACGATCACTTTCAGTTAACTGTTTAATCCAAGCCTGGAGAACGTTTGAGCACTGTGTGGCCACAACCATTGTGGGGTAACCCATGATCTGTAAGGCACCTCAGCTTTTTGGGCTCGAGTCTCCTTAGAAGTGGTAAATGATCTCTTGTAGAACATGTATCAAGACATTATTCCTTAGAAACAGATTTCATCTTTGCCTTGTTCAACAACACTTGGCAGGATCAAAGCAGATAGATAAAAGCTGAAATGGTACTGAGAGAATTAGAAAAATTGGCCCAGAAATGAAGACTGCAGCTAACAGAACAGGGAATTGCTGAATAGACTAAATCTTGTGCACAATCTTGAGGGAAGGTCCTAGTTACCAACTAGTTTTAACCAGGTAACCAAGTAATGAGATATGACTAGCAAATGTAGGGGAATTGGAACTATTGGATGACTGTGCCTCCTAGCCGACCACTGGGGATCCTCGACCTGTAGAGCAACTGACATGCCCCTGGTCGAGTGTTGGCTCAAAGCGTGTAACCATAGGATAGTTGACATGCCCCTGGTGGACATGAATGACTCTTAACCAATCAGAGCAGCTTATATGCCCCTGGTTGAGTACTGGCTCAGTGTGTCAAACTATAGGGCAGCTGGCATGCCCCTGGTTTGACATAAATGGCTCTAACCAATGAGAGCAGCTAACATGCCCCTGGTTTAGGCATTGTCTTCTTGATTCCCTCGAATTGAAAGTCGTTGTCATATTCAAGACAAGAGAGCCAAGTAACACTCTGCGACGTTTCTTAGGATGATGTTTACAAGAAGAGATGTATGCATGCTAAATGATTTGTTGGATCTTATTGGTGCCCTCAGCATTGGGATGCCTATTGCCAAGTACAAAGGAATGGCAACTCCAGACCTTACGAGACTCTATCCAAGCCCCTAGTTGTTGGGTGGCTCTTTGGAAATAGGGCACTGTGTTTTGGGCTCCAATCAAAACCCCATTGGACCATACCCCTGCATTTTTATTTTACTTATTCTTTATTCTTTCTCCCTCATAGGCGTGTGGGTTCACCCTATCCCTGGCTTGCTGGTAATAGGTACCTGGTCTATGGTGGGGAGCTGCTGCTTGTTTAAAGGGTTGGCTAGGCCCTTTTGGACATTTCTCCTAGGTACTCACTCCGACTCCTCTCCAAGATAAACTAGAGGGACAGAGCTACCCGTCACGCCTCTCTCTTTAGGGCGAACTTCTATCTGCGACTTTTGACTTCTTATTCTTTTATGCCCTTTCACAGATATATATATTTTTTATTTCACTTCTCACGCTCTCATTCTCACCCCTAACATTTTATCTCCCTCTGGAATGTGTAGGATCCCTGAGAAGAGCTTGGATACTTCGCCCAATTCACAATGAAAGGTGGCTCCCTCACTCTCTAGGTTCCTGAATAGTATCTACCTGAGGAGGTGCTACACATTCCCCACATTGGCAAGCTTATTCTGCCTATCATCATTGGGCTAAGATCCATGCATGTGTTGATGCAAGCAAACTATGCCCTATATATGCATATTCTACATGAGAATTAGTGTGTTGTGATGCAGAGCTACATGGATGTAGGAAGAGCATGGATTTATGCATGCGTGGAGGAAAGTGTTGGTGTCATAGAGTGAGGACACACTGTTTATGGTCACTGATATTACTTTTTCAGGTAGCATGAATTAACTGGCTCTGACTGTTCGATGCAATCATGTCCTCAAGGATGACAGCTCCTTCAGAGTACACTTGCTTGACCACAAATGGTCCATGCCAATTGGGCCTGAATTTGCCATGAGTACCAGGGAGATGCATTGCCTACAAGACCAGGTCCCCTGGCAGAAAGCTTCTTGGTCAGACCTTTTTCTGATAAGATTTGGCCATGCGCTTCTGATAGCATTGTTCATGGTGCATAGCCTACAATCGATGCTCATCTATCAAGTTCAGTTAAACGAGGTGGTCCTCAATCCACTCCACCTCTTCCAGTTCTGCTTCTTTCAGGACTCTGAGCGATGGTATCTCCACCTCTATTGGTAGAACTGCTTCCATACCATATACGAGAGAATAGGGAGTCACTCCTGTTGAGGTCCTAATTGATGTTCTATAAGCCCATAGAGCATATAGGTGTTTGTCATGCTAGTCCTTATGTGTTTCCGCCACCTTTTTAAGAATCTTGGTTAAATTCTTATTGGCGGATTCCACTACGTTGTTCACCTGAGGGCGGTACGGGGAAGACTTGTGATGCCAGATATGATACTCCTGCAGGACATCCTCAACCTCTTTGGCTGTGAAATTTGTCCCATTATCGGAAATGATGGAATGTGAGACCCCGTACTGGGTGATAATGTTGTTCTTGATGAACTTCTCCATCACAGCAGTAGTAACTGTCTTGTAAGAGGCTGCTTCCACCCATTTTGTAAAATAATCAATGGCTACTAAGATGTACTGATGTCCATTGGAGGCTGCCAGGTGGATGGCTCTGATGATGTCTATTCCCCATGTAGAGAAAGGCCAAGGTGATGACAGGCTGTGGAGCTGCTGTGGAGATGCACGAATAAAGTTGGCATGGACTTGATAGTTATGACATCTTCGCACAAACTGGCAGTAGTCTGTCTCCATGATTGACTAGAAGTAACCTTGTAACATTATTTTCTTGGCCAATAACACCCCATTCATGTGAGACTCGCATGTCCCAGCGTGCACTCGTAACATTACTATATCGGCCTCCTTTTTATTATGACAGCGCAGGAGCATCTGATTGTAAGACCTCTTGTATAAGTGGTCTGCACAGAGCACATTCTTCGAGGCCAGTCAGACCATGGTTTTTCTATCTACCATTGATGCATCCGGATGATGATTCCCAGTTTCCAGATAAGCTCTGATGTCATGATACCAAGGAAGCTTTGCTGTAAAATCTACTTCTTCTATGCTCATGCAGTGTGCCGGTTGGTCTGTGCAGGTTATCGACACTTTCACCATATCATCCTCTAGTATGGATAACCAGGATGCAAGAGTGGCCAGTGCATCCGCATAAGCATTCTTGGCTCTATTCATAAAAGAAAAGCGTATCTCCTCAAACATAGCTATCAACTTCAAAAGATGATTATGATATGGAACTAATTTCAGGTCTTTGGTTCTCCAGTTGCCATTAACTTGAGAGATAACTAACATGGCATCCCCATGCACATGTAATCTTCGTGCACCATGTTCTAATGCTGCTCGTAGGCCCAGGATACATGCCTCGTACTCTGCCACATTATTGGTGCATACAAAATTTAGCTTTTGAGCGAGCGGGATCATTTGTCCATGTGGAATTTCTAGCACTGCACCGATTCCCATGCCCCTCCTGTAAACTGTGCATCAAAGTAGAGTTGCCACTGATCTTTATCTCGAGGGATTATCGGTTCTTCCTCCTCCATGGTGAACAATATATCCTCATCAGGGAACTGAGTCTGCAGGTGTTGATATTCTAGCAATGGTAAGTTTGCTAAGTGATCGGCCACGGCCTGTCCCTTCATCAACTTCTGAGTGACAAAAGTGATGTCGAACTAAGACAAGAGCACCTGCCACTTGACACATCTACCTACCAAGGCTGGCTTCTGAAACCGGTATTTCATCGGATCATGTCGGCACAGTAATAGAACTGGATATGCCATCATATAGTGCCTTAAGCGCTGTGTGGCCCAAACGTAGGAGCTGGCGAGCCCTTGCTTCACAAGTGCACCTAGTCAGAGCTGTGTGACTTCATGGGAGGCAAGAAGAAGGTGAGGGGAGATGATCCATCAGAGTGGATCGAGCATCTGACGGTGGGAGCGGGCCTCCCAACTACATCACCGTCGAGGAGCTCTAGCGACGGCGTCGGGGAAGAAGGAGCTTCTAGAAGGCAGCAGTGCGGTGATCCAGCTGTCGTGGAGGCATCGGGGAGCGTCGGGGAGCTTCATCGCTTCTTTTGGAGCAGAATGAAGGAGGATGGAGCAGAGGCATTCTCCAACAGTTGTCGATGGCGTTCTCTCTAACATGCATGGTTGCTGTGATGATCGGCGGCTCGTGGTGCAGTTCCAAGGGGTCCAGAGTTTTCGAGGCATGTCACGGAGCATTTATGGAAGCTCAAAGGGGCTTGGAGCTGCGAGGGGCACACACTCCTTCTCTAGAGTAGTTGTCTTCTCCGACGACGGTAGGATTGGTGTAACTCGGAGATCTTCGGGTGGAGCCTTCTAGTGGCGATGAAGTGGCAATCCAAGGAGCAGTAGAGCTCCGAGGAGGCTAGAGGAGAAGGATAGGAGGCTTGGGGGCCAGGGACGTGCCCTGGATTGAGCCCCCCACCTACATCGTTGGGAAACGGCGACGATGAGCCCTAGGGACCAATTTCGACCAAAGGAAGGCTCTGGATGGCTCGGAATTGTCCAGAAAGGAGGAGGAGGGATCCAGGAAGCTATGAATTAAACTAAGAGAGATTAGAAGGGGCGTACCTGTCCTGAAGGAGCTCTGCACCTCGCCGAACCACTGGAAATTGCTTCCTCTCCTCTTCGCGTATTTACCTTTCTCTCTAGAATTCTCTGGCATGCTCCGCTCTCCTCTCTCTCGCGCCAGAAAACTCCATGATCTCTGCATCTACCCTTCCTTTTATAGGTGGCAAAATCGACAACCCAACCCAATAACCAATCCTAACAGACCAAACAACCCACTGGCTAATTAACTAACTCACTAACTAATCGAACACTCCCCTAACAGAAACCCGAACCGCTGTCTCCTTGCTCGTCGACAAGGATCAACAACGGCCTGTTCATCCGGCGGCTGGCCTAGTGGCTCTGGCTGCTCTGGCTCGCGGTGGCTTGTGCTGGAGGAGTGTGGCTCAATGGCTGGTGAGTCCAAAAGGAAGAGATGGGTTCAGTGGCTAGATTTGAAGAAAAAATGGTGTGATGAGAGGGATGGGTTGAGGAGTTGTTAAAAATCAGTGAGTGAGGAAGATAAATGAAAATGGAGAAGAAGAAATGGGGTGTTGGGTTGGAAGAAAAAACAAAATAAATGGGCTGAATTGTTGTGGGCCTTAATGGACCTATGTGGGCCTTGTGAGCCTCCATGGGCCTAATGGGCTTCAATTGGGCCTAATGGGCTTTAATGGGCCCAAATGGACTAAATGGGCCTAAATAGGTCTTATGGGCTCAAATAAGGTTTAATGGGCCTATGTTGGTCTTGTGGGCCTCCATGGGCCTAATGGGCTTCAATTACGATTAGAGCTCAGCTACCACATCTCCATCCTACAAAATTGGGAAATTGGGGTGTCTATAGACGGGTTGCTTAAAGTCAATGGTGGGTGTTCTTTATAATGATTTTGAATTGGTTGCGTACTTAGTTAATTTGATTATTATGTTAGTTGTTTGTTCGACGATTAGTGTGTTAATGATCTTGCTTAACCATCTTAGTCTTCTCCCTTGTCTTGGTAGGGCTTCGAGTGAGTCAGGAGACTAGCAAGGCATGCCAAATGCTCCATGTGACACTAAGAAAGATGAGGCAAGTCTTTCTGACGTGAGGGCGAGCTCCTTTCGTCCTGCAAGCTTTTAGTGAGGCGTCTACATACGTGGGCTTCTGCTAGGATAGAGGTGGACAAGGGCCGAGTTGATAAGGACTTTCCTTAGCCAGGTGAGGTTCACGTCTATCCTCCTCCCTAGAGGACTTGGACTGCATCCAACCTTGCAGAGATGGGTCAGGTATGGTTGAGTCGAGGGTATTTTGTTTGTGTTATTTGTTTGTGGTTTGTTAACTTGACTTTTGTTGATCTGTCTTAGATGCCTTCTTCTAGCCAGACTCGCTTGAGCTGGGACTTGCTCCACGATGTGTATACTCATTTCTTAGAGTTCCAGAAGGAGCACTTGTACCATCTGGGCTACAGGCACTTCTTGCAAATCCGCCCGTTTGAGATTCACTTGGGACTACTGGCTCCCTTTGCTGAGCGGTTTCATGCGACTTCTGGCACTTTTATGCTGTGAGTTGGGGAGATGACGATCACCCTGGAGGATGTGGTTAAACTTGTGGGCCTACGAATTGATGGAGAGCCTGTAGTTGTTCACTTGCAGATGGATTGTGGTGATCTTCTGGAGGCTTGTTACGGCCTACACCCTCCTCACTCTAGTCGATATTGCACCTGTGTCAACGTTGGCTGGTTGACTTGCCATTTTGAAGACCTTGTACTTGCAGACACTGGTCTCCCTACAGTGGCTGATCAACAGTTGAGAGTCATCCTGTCGATTCTGTTCCACCAACTGTTTTTTGACACTTCTTCTCAGATGCTGTGGATGACTTTTGCTCCTCTACTCTTGGATATAAACCGGATTGGCTCCTATTCCTAGGCTCAACAGTTTTGGGATATCTACATCTGCATTTGGGGGCCTTCTCTCTTGAGAAGACTCATTCTTTCTCTAGTTGCCTTCCCTTCTTCCAGTTAGTGATGCTTCAAGTTTATTTACTTCACTTCATGCTTGCTCCTTGTATATGCCCTAATGTTGACCTTTGATGTGGCAAGCTTGGATCTACGAGCACTATCACCATCTCCACCCTGGTGAGCCAGTTGATGGCCTGATCATGTTTCCATTGGCTCGATGATGGAGTGAGCTACAGTTGGCTTCTGAGAGGGTGAGGCCCATGCGCCACTTGGGTTGCTTTCTTCTCCAGATCCTTCTAGAGGTGTGGGTGTTTTCTTTTGCTCTTTCCCTTTTCTTATTTCCTGTATGGAGTGTCCTTGGGTTCTAATCAAGTTGTCTTGTAGGTCATAAGGAGGCCATATGCTGCGGTTGAGCATGTTATAGAGGAGGTAGTTGTGCGTGGCTCTCATTTGTTCTTCCGAGAGGTGTGGATCTTCTATATCTCCTTTTGCTACTTTTGTCAGGTGGGCAGGGTCATACGACAATTTGGCCTATGTCAAATGGTCCCTAAACTTTATCCTACAACTTGATCGGTGGGATTAGGCGAAAATGTTGAACAGTTTGCCTCTAAGCTTGAGAGTTGGCATTTTGGTGGCTTCGTTCCTCCTTCTAATGGCACAGTAAACACCAAATCTGTGTGGAGGTCGTAGTTTGATGCAATGTTTGCTCATCTGATCTCTTTCCACCGGTCGCTCTTTTATAGATACTCAAACCTACCAATGGACCTTGGCTTCAATTCATCTGGTGGTGTTGAGTCCCTACGACAAGAGTAGGTAGCTTCCCATTGTTGCATTCACGAGCTGGTAAGCTATTTAATTATTATTTATGTTGGCTCCTTCTTTGATTAACTTGCTCGTGTTTTACTGTAAATGGCGGCGAGTGAAGGTATGACCAAGGCTGTAACAGCGTAGTAGAAGTAGGTATTAGCAAAGATTGAGGAGTTGACTAGGGAGCAAGACTTACTGCTGTCTCAGCTGCATGAGTTCCAAACATGGGTGAGCTTCCTTCCTTAGCTAGTTACTTTCTTTAATTCAGGGCTGCTTTTCAATGTTTCTTGTTCTTGAATAGGCTTGTGGGGCTTCGACCAATGTAGAGCTCGCTCCTATTGGCATGTCAGATCCAGCTACCACTCGCTTCTAGGATTCAGTGGATGAGGAGTTCCAAGCTCATGACGTTGAGGTACTTTACTGTTCTACTGTCCTTTTAAGTTGGTATGAATCTGGATTTAATGTTCTATCCTACTTGGCAGATTAAGGCGGTGATGGAGTTGATACGCAATCTTTTGTCTACAGGTCCCACTCAAAGTCAATTGGCAAGGCATTTGGGCATGCCGAGGACCTTTAGGAGTTCCTTCATCGGTTGGAGTAGGAGCACGTCGACCATGTTCGTGAGTTGGAGGAGGAGGTGGCGAGGGCTTGATTTGAGGCCGACTCCATGAGGTGGGTATGTGTCTGTTAGCATTTTCCTTTCTTCTCTTTATTGCTTGTTAACTGCTCTGACATCTATTGGTATTTCCTACAGTTAAGTGATAGTCGTGGGCAACAGGTAAAGGAGTTGGAGCCATGGGTTGCA
>JAMKQA010006115.1:0-27516 GCA_024699735.1 Posidonia australis | reverse complement strand
GAAAACAGGGAATAAATCAGTCCATATGCATGATTTCAAGCGTACTCTATCATGTTTCTGAAATGAGATTCAAAAGATAAAGAGGAGGTAGAAAGCCTACCTCTCAAGATGTTCCTTCTTGTAATATCAGAAATAAGATCCTTGTTGCTTTGGAAGGACCATGGAGGCTTTAGGACGCGAGGGAGTGCTCCATGGAATGAGTATAGGTTGCTGGACGGAAGGAGAAACTTGTGCAAGGAGCTGGTTCATAGCAGAATTCTGTGTTTCTGATTTCAGCTCAGGATTTCTAACCTCTTTTCATGGCTACCTATGGGGGTCCTTATATAGGATTCTCTCATGGGTAACTCATGGGAATGGGGAGAGCCTCGTAGACAAAAAGCCTGGAAGATTCCATGGCATATTCGCTGCTGGAGGTAACAGCTATGGGAGGTGGAAAGCCAGCAGCCCGCAGCCTGCGAAGTGGTGTGCGCTAGGGATGTGCGCCGGCTAGGTGCGCCACCTATGTGTGCTAGGGAGGTGTGCTAGGTTGGTGTGCTAGCTAGGAGTGCTAGGTTGGTGTGCTAGCTAGGTGCTCTCCCTCACTGGTCTGGTTTTCTAACTAGGCTGCAGGCTTGCAATGGGCTTGGGGTTGGTTCAAGGATCAGCCACATCCAAAGCAACAATTGAAGCCTTATCAATGAGTTACCTCAAAATCGGGGTGTCTACAGGAACCCAACGAGAAGCCCTGATCAAGGAACCCAAATTCGAAGCCTCTTCCAAAGCCCCTTTGCAACAAGAACCCCTGGTGCTACCTTGACCAGATCATCTACGCCCAGAGGACGCCACTGCTGGCAGGGGAGGGACAGAGCCATCGTCACCTTTGTAATCCTTCCCCTCTTTTAGTCTTGAATAATCATCCTTTAATTCCGTCGAGTGCATTTGAGTTTTCTGGACGAGTTCTGTCGGATTTTTTGTCCCCTGTGCGTCGTCTTCTGCTTCTCCGGTGGTGGGTTCACCATCTCCGGCGAGGCTCGTGGCCTCTCGGGCGAGTGTGGCCCCTATCACCTCTCCCCATCCTTCTCCTCCTTCTTCTTGAGCCTCCGATCACTCTGGAGGGACCTGCCCTTGTCTATAGTGGCTAGGGGTGCACCGTTGACCGCCTCCCTCTACTACAGAACCCACCAAATGGGTGGAGCCTCTCGATCATGCTTGCTTCAAGCCAACGCCTCAGGAAGCTCCGCCGCATCGCCATGGACCCCCGTCCCCTCCCCCCACATCGCCACACCATCGTCACAGCCTTCAAAACAACGTCCCCAACTTCACCATGTCTGCTGTTGACACGGGGGGTGGGGTAGAGCCACTCGGGCGTCCCTAACCACCGTCAGCCCCTTTAGAGCGTCCACCGTATTGCCTCGACGCTCTCCCGCTCACCGCCACGCCATCCCAGTAGCAGAATTGTCGCCCGCGACATCACCATCGTCTTCCCTAGCGTCGACAAACCACATCACTGGAGCCCGAGATGGGGGGCACCTCAGGCAACCCCGGCCGTGTCCAACACGCCAGAGGGCCTCCTCACACCTCCCTCCAGCTTTTTCGACCATTGCCCATGCCTCTCTGCCGTCTTGCCACCGCCAGTGTCTCGTCGGACCCGTTACAGGAGACTGGAGCGTCGGTGATCTTCAAAAGGCAATAGTTTAGTCTAGGTTCTTAAGTTTTTAATTGTTTACACTTAGGTCCTTATGTCATTATGTCTAAGTCCAAAATTTTTGTGTTTGAACCCCTATAGTTGTAAATAAAGTTTTTACTTCTTTTGTTTTCTAGTAAAATTGCATATTATCCCTTGTATGTTTTCTTTTTTTCATGACTAGATCAGTAATGTTTATTTCATCACATTTAAGTCCCTGAAATCAAATTTTCCTTGCAATTAAGTCCTAGACATTTTCATTTTGCCCTTGAATTTTTAACAAACAAAAATTCCTTTGTAAAATTTACATCCAGAACCTTGAAGTAATTCATAATTACACTAAATTATATAAAAACTTTTTTTTCATTGCATTTTAATCTTGGTATTTTGCATGAAAACTCGGATTTCATCTAATATAGTTCTTGAACATAGGTAAATTGCATCTAGGCCCTTTAATTAGCACTTAAGTCAATGATTTGAGTTTTCTAGTTGCATTTTAGTCCATATACTCATACTTTTCACATTCATTGGTCATGCATGTTTGTAGAATTGTCACATGAATAAGGTATTTATGACCAAACTATGTTTTCAATCTAAAATGACCCCTGATTCTATATTTTGATCACATTTGCACACACATAAATTTTGCCCATTTAGTCCTGAACTTTCATGAAATTATTATAATGCAAATTTCACACCCCTCACACCTTAATGCCACATTTTTTTGTTAATTCATGATTTGAACTTTAGCATGAAAGTTTTAGAATAGCTTTCAATCATGGTTGTCATCCTTTTGTGGATTTTGCACTTTAGTCCATAAATTTCTTTAAATTGTAATATTTGATTTTCAACATCCATTTCTCATCAAAATGAATTCTCACCTTAATTCATGTGATAATTTCTGTTCTCTGATTTCTGTGAAGTTTTTCAAGTGAATTTGTTGTTCCATTGTGAATTTTACACTTTAGCCCCAAACTTGTGATTTTCCATATTTATATCATTTTCTTGCATTTAAAATCTTGTTTCCGTCATGTTTCCTTGTAAATAATATTTTCCTAACATTTTGCATATAAAATGCACACATTAGACCATGCATCATGCCCCTATACACAGTAATCACATTTGGCCATGTGAAATTACATAATTACCCCCATGACATCAATTCATGCACATGCATGTTTTTTTTACACTAAGTCATGCATCGTTTCCTGAGTAAATAACCCTTGAACATTATTCATACATTTAGATGAATTTACATGCATATCATTTCATGCCATTCTCAATAAAAGTTTGCTCTCTATATAGTTTTCCGAGGATTTCGCTTTGGTTTACTCTGGATTCTTTTGCTTAACATCAGTTTTGATTTCCCTCACTCTGCATTTATGGTTTTTATGATTTGATTTAGATTTCCATCACTTAGGACGTACATTAATTGGCTTAAATGCCTACATTGACCCAATTACGGATTACTTTTCCCATTTTGATTTTCATGACATTTTCCATAATTCCGACCACTTGAGTTGATGCCACTTTTGATTGTTTAGACACTTTCATAGTTTTTCGGATCATTTTCCTCAAAAATATCGTCATTTCATGTGATTTTCTTCGTCAGTTCATGTGTCGTTGTCTCATCATGCAATGTCAATTTCTTCGTAATTTTCGCACGCACTTTGCACATCCATGATCCTGCATTCATATTAAAATGATTTCGAGCACAATCTAGGTTTAGCAAGCATACATTTGCATCTAGCCTCTTAGAAAGCGAATCAGATTAGAAAGGCCGAGTTTCTCGGGCCCACGGGGGTGCCTAATACCTTCCCTGTACGTAACAGGAATCCTTACCCTTTCTCTGGTTTGTAGACATTTAGCCAAGTGCATCATATGTAGTCATCTTTGTTTGTGGTTTTCCTCGTCTTTTCCTTAAAAGACTAGGTGGTGACTCTGGTTTTGTCTTATCGTATCTTGTGCCTTTGCCTTCTGGCATGGTTGTGGCCTTCTCCTTTGGCGTCCTCCGCGTCAATTCCCAAGCGGGCATGGTCATAGAACTGGCGACTCCGCTAGGTATTCTAGACTCCAGCTTTCGTTTTTGTTTTCTTTCTTGTTTGTTTAGTTAGATTGCCTTGCTTGTCCATGCTTGATTACTTGTTTGATGCTGTACATGCCTTTTGATTAGAGGATGCTTTTCTTTTACACCCATGTGCTATGACACCACACATGCACATGCCATGCTACCTGCCTTTTGACATGCGGCTAGTTTTTCTCGTTTTCAGAATCATGATGCCTCAACACCCGCACATGCCATGGTCATACCTTTTGTTTGTTGCTTGCTTGTTTATTTGCCTTACTTGTGCGTTTTCTTCTCCCTTCGCATTTGATATGACTAGGAGAGTAGAGACATGTTTGCTTTCCCCTTCTGGTTTAAAAATAAAACACACAAACTTAGTGAAACAATTAATAAGGGAAAACTAGAGACCAATTCAAACTCTTTTCCCCCTTTGGTTAATAAAACGCAAGTAAAAGACACAAAAGCATATTACATGATTGATCATATAGGGCATGTACCTTCTCCTCTGAGTCTACCTACAGTTTGTGAAGGGCAATTCTGGTAGCCTGTCCTATAGCTTTGGCGTAGGGTGTGTTACTAATTTGTTCCCCCTTATCTGGGGTCGTGTCGGTGTTTGTAGAGGGTACAGCTCCATACTACTATAGGAGGCACAGCCACCAACGCACCACTCGTTCATTGCTTGCACTTTAGCAAAGATTTAGTACGGGAACCTTACTTTTCTGACCAGAGTCAAAACCTAAACCCATGAGTGCGTCCTGTGTGGTTAACCCCCAGGTGGGACATGCATGGTGAGAGAAAGCATAATAGATGCATCCATGTGCATGAATGTTATTCACGCGACTTTAATAACTACATCTTGTTGCTGGTTTTAACACCGGTAGTTTTTTTTCCTAGGATAGAGCATGATTTCCTTAGCCAGTGCTTGAGCGTTCCTGCCTTTGATTCGTTTGTTTGTGACACTCTGTTGTTGATCATCTTTTCTCAAGTTATTTGTCACTTTGACGATAGCTCATCGTAGGATTCATCCTCTCATTTGCCACCGCAGTCCCATTCGCACCCGTTCTCTGTCAGCCATGGCCTAGTGCACCAGCGAGCCTCTCTCCACCATAGTTGCTCAGGAGGGCACTCCATTTTCGGTCCCTCCTAGCCTTATTGTGACTTCAGCTGCTCACTCTGTCCCCTTCGTGCAACACTTTCCAATGCACGGAGGCTCTGTTGCCTACAGCATAGGACATCCATAGACCTTGGCCAGTTTAGAGTTAGGCACTGAGTTTGTCTCAGTGACCACTACTTGTGTTCTAGATGTCTCGCTAACGGCCTCGCTTCCTCAAGGTCGTTTGTCTTTTAGCACTCAACCCACTATGGCGACATCCTTTGTCAGGTCCTTGCCTCCAGGGCAATTTGTATCTGATCCATCTTTGACGTCCAGACCTTTGACTACGCCACCCCTCACTGTCCTTGAAGGATCTCCTACTGCACAGGTAGAATATCTGTTGGCCCTTGCCTAGAAGATCAAGGGCATGGCCTTTGCTATCTAGTCTGCTATAGACTCCACCGTTCCTAAGGTTCCCCGGTAGCCTACTCCGGTGTTCCAGGCATCACCTTCTGCACCACCACCTCAGCCCTTACCCCAACTCCTCACTATACCAAAGTTAGGGTTGACGCCACTGCCTCACTCACAAACAGCCCACTTCACCACACAACATTCAACTCCAACATCAGCTGGCTAGCCCCTCGAGTTGGTTGGAGTATAGCATCCACAGAGTTTGCAACCTGGTGCCCTACTGCTGCAACAACTGTTACTCCCACATTAAGCACCCACTACTACACAGCATTCTGCTTATCCTATGCATCATTAGCTTCAAGCACCTTCAGTCACATAACCACATTTAATACTCATCCATGGATATGTTGGCCATCATGCGACAACACTAGGAGGCACAATGGTGGACCAAAGGGAGCACTTAGGTGTGACCCACATAGCATATGTGGCCGTTGCCCTCACCGACAGCAGCTCCAGATACCCTCCATGCCAGGGTGGGTGATCTTGAGAAAGCACTTCGACAAGTTCAGGGAGGAGACCGCCTACCCTACGTATTTCGGGACCTCTACTACTTCCCAGAGATGACACTCCCACCACATTTCCAAATCCCGGATTTTGAAAAGTATAACAGTAAGGGTTGCCCCATTTCACACATTAGGGCATATTACGGAGACCTTGCTTAGCTCCAGGCTAATGAAAGGCTGCTAATCTACCTTTTCCAAAAGAGTCTCACTGGTCCAGCCCTCAAATGGTTCACATCACTTGACATAAGCTCGATTAAGTCATGGAATGACCTCTCACAGGCGTTTATGGACCAATCTGCTTTCAATCTTGACTTGGTCCCAAAGAGGGAGGATCTTGTCGCCACCAGACAGAGACCTCACGAACCATTTCGGGAGTACGTCGGCCACTGGTGCGTCCTAGTGTCGCAAGTGAGAGATAGACCCTCCGACAAGGAATCTATCGAAACCAATTGATTAAACTTAAAACAATAAAAATCAAAACCATAATTAAAACTATAAAAAAACCCTAAAACTAAAACCCAAAATCCCTTAAAATCCAAAAAACAAAAAGACCTAAAAACCCTAAATCAAAATCCCACTCGTAGGCCCAAAATCCAGCCCAATATATCATCCATTATCATCAATCAAAAACTTAGGCAGGCAAGAAAAATAATTCTGACGCCCCCTTCATCTCAGGCGATCGCCTGCAACTTCCTGTGACAATTCCGACGATATCCGAAGATCCCTGGCGCGTATATCTCGACCCTCATGATCTCTAGCCAGCCTCTTCTAGATCCAACGGCACCCAGTCACTAGAGATAGGATGGACGGCGTTGGAAGGCTTCACTGGTTTATAAAGCCCCTCGCCGCCGACTAACCTGGGGACTTCTGCTTCAACCCACAGAGGATCCCCACTTGAAGGCTAGAAAAACCACATCCCGAGCCACCTCTAGAGCCCTCCTCCAGTCCTTTTGCAGCCCTAGAGAGCCCTAAACCATTGCTGCTAGAGCGTCTGCTAGAAAGCGCTGCCATCGACCAGCTTCGTCGGGAGAGACAACGGCCATCCCAGGTATTTTTCCTCCCGTTTTTTTAGTTTTAATTACACACCTTTAGGCCCAAAGAGCTCCCCTTAGCCTTTTAGTTGTGTTTCACTGGAGTTTTTCGCCACTATCTACCACCTTCTCCTCCTCCAATGGTGGGTTCACCACCACTAGCGAAGCCAGTGGCCTCCTAGGTCGAGGTGAGGCCACTGGCGCCTCTCCTCCCTCTTCCACCTCCTCCTTGAGCTTCCATTGCTCATGAGGGGATTCCATTGGCCACTTGTGCCTGAGGGCACCATTGCAGCCCGCCGATGATCGACCCTCGCCATGAAATCCACCGAAGCCCTCAGGACGCTTTCGCCTCACATCATCACATCAGGAAGCTCTGCCTCACTGCTAGTGATCTCTCCACGTAGCTACACCGTCATTCCAGACGTCAGATTGTCGCCCCTACCTCCGCTGTGTCTGTCGCCAACACAGGAGATGGGTGAAACACATCAGGCCACCCTAGTTCTCGCCGATGCCTCTAGAAGATCTGTTGCATCGGTTTGGAGGTCCTCTGCTTGCTGTCATGCCGTCCCAGCGATTGTTCCACCTCTAGCCATCTCGCCGTCGTCTTCTCCGATGTCAATGACCCATCGTCCGAGCTAGAGGTAAGGGGAGCATCCCAGGCCGCCCCTGGTCTTGTTCGATGCGCTGGGGAGCCTCACCATGCCAGCTTCCTCGACCATCGTCAGAGCCCGTCCACCACTGTGCTGCCGCCAAAGAACCGTCGAAGCCCTTGCCGGTGATTGGAGCGTTGGTGAACTTCAAAGGGAAAGGATTTAGATTAGGTCCTTTAGTTTTAGGTTTTTCCATTTAGGCCCTTAAATCATTATTTTTAGGTCCTATTTTTTGTGTTTAAACCCCTGTAGTTTTAAATAACTTTTATTTCTTTTGTTATTCCTGTAAAAATTGCATATGGTCTCCTACACGTTTTATTTTCTTCATGTCTAGTGCATTAATATTTATTTTATCACACTTAAGCTCCTATTATCATGTTTTCCTTGCAACTAAGTCCTAAAAAATTGCATCATGCCCCTAAAGCTTTTTAAAATGAATTTTTCTTTGTGAAACTTACATTCTAAACCCTAAAAGACTTTAAAATCACATTGATCATCATAAAAGTCTAGCTTTCATCACATATGAACCCTGGAACTTTGCAAGAAAGCTCCTAAATTCATAGAATACAGATATTGAGTGTAGGAAATTTGCATCCATGCCTTTAGTTTAATTTCAAATTCATGATTTGGGTTTAATTGTTTTAACACATAATTTTGGCATTTCTCACTTTTTGATCACATGTGCATTTATAATTTTGAACTTGGATGTAATTTCCATTTAAAAATCATGCTTACATTGTAAAATGATCTTTGATTTCACATTTCAGTCACATTTGCACATTATGTGTGAATTTTACACATTAGATCCTGAATTCTCAAGAAATTACCAAAATACAATTTTTCACACATCTCACACCACAATGCCACATTTTCATTTAATCCATCATCTAAAAATTAAGATAAAAGTCACTGAGAACACTTTAATCAGTATTTCTCCTTTTTCGTGAATTTTGCACTTTAGTCCCTGATCTTGCCCTTTAACATGTTTACATCATTTTCTTGTATTTAAAACCTTGTCCCTTTCATGTTTTCTTGTAAATAACATTTTCTTGACATTTTACATACATTTTGCATACGTTTGACCTTGCATCATTCGCATGCACACATTTATCGCATTTGGCCACATGAAATTACCCAATTGCCCCCATGCAATCAATTCATACACATGCATGTTAGTTTTTGCATTGAATCATGTCTAAATTATTCCTCAGCATCCTTTACATATTTAGGTACACTTTCATGCTTTTTTGCATAGTTTTCATTACACTTGCATATCATTTCATCTATTTTAAGTAAGCATGCATCCTATATGATTTTCCGTGGATTTTTCTCCAATCTGTTTTTGAATTCTTTTGCTTGACATTTAATTTGATTCCCCTTATTTCACATTTTTGGTTTTTCACGATTTGATTTGGATTTCCTTGCCCAAGGGCATACATTAATTGACCTAAAGGCCTAAATTGACCCAATTGCGGATTATTTTCTCCTTTTGATTTTTACAACATCTTCCCTAATTCTGATGGTTCAGGTTGACCCCACTTTTGATCCTTTTAATATCGGTATGGTTTTCTAGAACATTATTTCCAGAAACATCGTCATTTCATGTGATTTTCTTCTTATATCACCATTTGCTCGTTTTACGTAGACTTCTTTGTAATTTTTTCATTTTGATTTTAGTGATGTTTTCTATGATTCTGATGATTTGGGTCGATCGCATTTTCTATTCTCTTATGATCAGTATGATTTTTCGAGCCATTCTTGCCAAAAACATCATCATTTCATGTGATTTTCTTTGTTGTTTCATGCTTCATTATTCCTTCATTTTGTGTGGGTTTCTTCGCAATTTTTGCATGCACTTTGCGCATCCATCTAGTCATGACTGGGCATTCATATTAGCATGATTAGAGCATAATCTAGGCTTAGCAAGCATTCATTCAACATCTAGTAAGTGAATTAGACTAGAAAGATCGAGTTTCTAAGGCATACAGGGGTGCCTAATACCTTTCCCGTGCGTAACAGAAATCCTTACCCATTCTCTGGTTGTTAGACATTTGACCTTTCATTTGCATCATATACATTCATACCTTTTTGATATTTGTCTGTGGTTTTCCTCGTCTTTACCTTAAAAGACTAGGTGGCGACTTCGATTTTTAATTTTATCTTATCTTACACCTTCACCATCCTAGCATGGCTGTGGCCTCCTCCCCTAGGTGCGACTCTGCGCCAATCTCTCGGGCGAGCATGGTCATAGAACTGGCGACTCCCCTCGGGAAATAGCAGATTCTGGCTTTCAGGTTAGTCGCTTTTTGCTTACTTCTGAGGCTTTGCTTCACATGTTAGCTTGTTTGCTTATTTAGCGTGCCTTTCACACTTTCGTTTACACATTTTCTCTGTCATTGCACCCACGTGATATATGTCATTTCTTTTGATTTGCTGGATGTTTTCTTTTCACAATCATGATGCCATGACACTTGCACATGCCATGATCATGCCTTTTGCTTGTTGTTTGCTTGCTTGATTGCCTTACTTGTGTGTTTTCTTCCCCTTTCGCATTTGATATGAGTAGGAGAGTAGTGACATGTTTGTTTTTCCCTATCTAGTTTAAAATGAAACACACAAACTCACAGAAACAATTAATAAGGCAAAACTAGAGACCAATTTGAACTCTTTTCCCCTTTGGTTAATAAAACGCAAGTAAAAGACACAAAAGCATATTACATGATTGATCATATATGGCATGCATCTTCTCCTCTGAGTCAACCTACAGTTGACGAAGGGCAATTCTGGTAGCCCATTCTATAGCTTTGGTGTAGGGCTTGTTGCTAGTTTGTCCCCCTTGTCCGAGGTCATGTCGGTGTCAATAAAGGGTACAACTCCATGCTACTGTAGGAGACAAGGCCACCAATGCACCACCAGTTCATCGCCTGCACTTTTCCAGGATTTAGAATGGGAACCTTACTTCTCTTACCATAGTCAAAACCTAAACCCATGAGTGCTTCTCGTGTCATCAACCCTAGGAGTGACTTGCATGGTGAGAGAGTGCACTTTAGGACATTCAACTACGTTGTGTGTCATTGCATGGCACTTTAATAACTTGCATTTGTCTTTGCATCGTTGTTCAGGTTCTGATGCCTATTTATCTTGCCTATTCACCCCATGTAACTTGTCACGAGGTCCTCAACTAGGAGCTCGGGTGTCTCTACTGTGGGCGACCTCCCGGTGGTTGTTTTCTCTTGCCTTTTCCCGGGCTATTGGTCACTTTTGACAGTAGTTTGTCCTAGAGCTCGTGCGTTTGTCTTTTGCAATAGCTCCATTCATATTCACTTGCGGCTAGCCATGGCCCTGCAGACCCGCAAGCCTCAAGTTATTGTTTTGATGGGGGTCCCACATTCGGATCCTCCTTCTCTCACTTTGGTTGCTTCTTCTTCCCACCATGCGTCCTGATTTGGGAATCATGGAGGATCCCTACCTCCTTTTCCGAGATAGTAGCAGACATAAGCCGATCTAAGGCCCGTCACCGAGTCGATTGCGGTAACTACCACGTGGGTCCTAGAAGTTCTGCCAGCTACAACCTATCTCCTGGGCCTGCCTGTATCAGGAGTACAACCAGCTGCGGTTGTGTTTTTTTTACGGACTACTCCTGTTCCGCTGTCGCCTTCTGACATATCCTTTGATGGGTCTTCGGCCACACAGGATTAGTGCTTGAGAACTTTGGCCCAGAGGCTTGAGCACATGGCTCTTTCTCTTGATCCTATTAAGAGTCCTCCTCCTTCAGCTCCTGAGGTTCTAGTGCAGACCACTATAGCATTGCAGGATCACCACACTGCACTATCGCCTGTACCATCGCGCCAGCTACACACTGCTCCTGTGATGGGGGTGTTATCTCTACCTCCTGCACCACAACTGCACTTGTCATAGCATGCATCACAATTACTTAAGGACCAACCCATTAGTTGTGCGAGAATACGACATTTCTCGAGTCCGTCGCCAGGAGTTGTACCTATGGCATAGCTATTGCTCTCGTAGTCAACACCACACACAACACAGCATACTCACTGCCCACCGTAGCATCAGGTTCAGGTCCCAACACATAGGTCATCATTACACACTATACACAAACTTTCCACCATCAAGCCAGTGCATCACGTCGCAGTGGTTTGGCTAGGACAGCAACCTAAGTGAAAGCAAGGTCGTCGCATTGAAAGTGACTACACTCCACTAGGTGAGTCACTGAGCATTCTTTTTCCTCAAGTTGCGTCGCTTGTGAGACTCCCAGATCCACATCTCCCACCAACTTCACTTCCTCCGTGGTACGATGCCAGCGCATATTGCGATTACCATCGAGTCCTGGGGCATTCATTTGATAATTGCCACACTCTGCGGGAGGTCATTCAGACTTTGATCGACAATGGGACTATTGTCATTGGCACGCAGGATGATGCAACATCCACATCTATGTCTGTACCCTCATCAGCATTTAGGTCTACATGCATTACACACCCACACAACACTATTGAGCCAATGCGTCACGTTGCGTTAGCTCAACAACGGTAGCAACAACTGCAAAGGTGACCTCAGCGTAGGGGAAAGCGACTTCACCCCACTCAAGGATTCATTGAGTGGCATCTTTCCCAGAGTTGTATCGCTCCTCTAGCTACCGAAGGTTCGTTCGCTACCGGACTCGCTTCCTAGGTGGTATAAGACAAACTTGTTCTACCAATTCCATCGCACTCATGGACATTCAACGAACAAGTGTTTTGCTTTCCAGAATGTTGTCCAAGATTTGATTGACAATGGAGCCATTGTCGTTAACCCACAAGAGGTAGCGCACACACAAGCACATACACTTGCACCCATGCTTGCACTTGCAGATGCACACCCTAGAATAGCTGACCTTACCTTGTCTGAGCCAACAAGCTCCGAGGATGCTAGAACTTCAAGGGTTTATCCTTTTTCTCCCAGTTCTGTCCTAGCAAATCCTTTGGGCCTCATCGGCCTTGTTCGTCCTCTTGTCTCTTCCCATGTTCTGTTTGGCGCTACTCACGTGTGCCATTTTTGTTCCTGTTCCTTCGTGGGGGGCCTAGCCAAAAGTTTGATCGTTTGCCCTATATCGATCTGACCCAACATGTGCAAATACCCTGGATTTGGTGGGAAACAGCCGTCACAACAGATATCAACTTCAACAACAGATACAGTCTTAATGTCACCAGTAGATTCAACATTTACAGTGTCAGTCTCAGTTTCAATAATAGTTTTAATAGCTTCGGTTACACTTGCCTTGATTCTGATTTCCAATGGCACTACTAGGAGTTACTATGAATCCTAATGGCATCCACAAAACAGCGGCAACAAGGGCTGGAGTTGTATCCTTTTCCTTTGTTTCCCTTGTTGTTTCTTTTCACATCAACATATGTCAAAACACAAACAAAAAATATAAAAACATGAAAGTCGAAAATAAAGAAAAACACAAAACAGAAAAACATTAAGAATAACAAAAGTAATAGTTTGCTTGCTAATAACGTTTTGCTCGATGACGAAAATCAGAAAAGCTCGCCTATGTCAGAATGGATTATCTCTCCTCAGTTGTCGCTACTCAGATGACCAAATTAGCGAAGGAGCCATCGTACATCAAAGCCTGACGAAGTGTCCAAATTCCACAAGGACCCTGCATCTCCAAGAAGGAGATAAAATCTTAGGGTGACTGAGGGTGTGAGCCAAAAAAGAAAATATACATTCGCAAGGGCATAAAAGAATTGAGAGGACAGAAGACGAAGACAGAAGCTAGCCCAAGAGTGAGAGGCGTGCGTCATAGCTCTACCCTTACCATACCTTGGAGAGGAGTCAGAGTATGCACCCAGTAAAATTACGCCTTTTAGGGATTGACGCACCCTCTTACAACGAAGGCCGCTAGAATAGATCGGGTGCCTGTTACCTCCAAGTCAAGGTTAGGGTGAAACCACACGTCTATGAGGGAGTAATAGAGAAGTCGATGATCTCAAAAAAATAGGTACAGAACCCTAAAGAGTTTGGCATGGAGCCAAGTTCAGTACACTACCTTACAGTGAGTTTGAGTGCCACCACTACCCATCGAGAGCCACCCATGGCTTGTGAGTCTCTATAGTGTCAACTGAGTCGAAGGTGTCCTCCTCCTGCACAGGCATACAACTTTCCATCCTAACTAAGGGCAAACAAACAGTCGAACTAAGCAAGCAAGTGATCTAGAAATTGAACTCAATGAACAAGCAGAGCAATAAATGCAGATAACAAGCAACTAAAATCACACCTAGTCAACAAGACATGCATTTTTTGATCAAACAATAATGTCACTCTTAAATAATTAAATTGCTCACAATAATAGAGTCCACCATAATAATCATAATCATGACAATTTTGCTTGGATGAATCTATTTGCTTGAATATTGATTGACATAACAGGACTTTGTCGAGTGCTTTTAGTTAGGGACATTTCAGCTACTCTTTCTTCGAAGTGTATATACAATAAGGACACCAGTTAGTGCACAAGCTGCATGGACTTGTAGAATCAACAACACGACAGTGACTCCTCTACGACAGTTCAAGTGTGGAGAACATGATCTGGGGAAGGCCTAATGATAACACAGCCAAGTACAGGCTTAAAATCAGAACACAATGACACAATAAGCAGCAGGATAGAGAATAGCCTTGGCATGCCAGCTTGTGATAGACTACGATTTCTTACATTTCGTCCTGCCATCTACGTATAGCTCAAGACAATGGATGAATATACATGCCTCCAATCAATAAACAATTGTGTCACTAGCCTCAACCAGAATTAGCCTCCACCACTTCAGCGATTCAAGGTGCGCATACAGTCACAGCCTAATCTTCAAGCCTTTACATCTCTGAGTGGTGCCCAGCACTTCCTGCGATAGCTGGACTTGATGCCAGGGGCATCTATGTTGCTTTCGTGTCCTTTGCTCTGTCTTTTGTTTTTATTGAGTATCGTTCACCTTTTACGCTAGGGGCATGCCCGCTGCATTCTAGCTAGGCTCACACAATCTACTACTCTGTTCATCAGAGCCGTGGTACCTACCACTTGATCTTTTGTTAAATACATATGATTGGTGGAGACAGCAGCGTGACTGTGGTCTCCATGCAGCAATCCTGAATTTTACAAATATAATCAAGAGAATGCCCTACGGTAGCACAACCAAATACAGAACTATCAAAATACCATGGTTGAGCAGAACACAACCTAGACATACTAGTTGAAGGCAGGCTGCAATCTCAATCAAAGGTCTATGTCAAGTTGCCACAATTCCTTTTGCCTCCCGAGTACAATGCAAGACAATAGTTGGGTATACATACCTCCAATCACTAAATGAATGTATCACTTGCTTCAACTAGTGACAGTCTCAATTACTCCGATGGTTCAAGGTGCATTTATAGTTACAGTCTAGCTTCCAAGACTCCATACACTCGAGTGATGTCTAGCTAGTTCGATACCAGGGGTATGTCAGCTATTTTTTGATCAAAAGTCACATATTAGGTGCCTGACAGAACACCAACTTACTATGTAACTGAACTAGAGTCTTCGACCAAGGCCATGTCAGTTGTTCTTTGGCCAAAAGTCATGTATCAGGCACCTGACAGAACACCAACTTGCTATGCAATTGAATCAGAGTCTTCGACCAAGGGCATGTAAGCTGCTTTGTGGAGAGGAGGACTTTTCTAAGAACACTTAGTACAAATCATATCTTGGAAATGATGGTTAAGTGCACATTCTTATAAAGAAGTGACATTCATTACATAATGGATCCTACAAAGTGACCACTACAGTGGGACATTGCAACAAGTCGAGCATTAGATCTGGAGCATCGTTGGCATGTCACAAACACTCTGAATTCACGACGACGTTGGACATAGACAACTAATCCCCTACTGTCTCAACTGATGTCCCACACAGTGGCGACGGTCTAGGGTGTACTGGTACTTGTGAATAAGATCCCCTTGGCAAACCCTTTTGGCTAAACAGTTGGCCAGGATGCCTGCATCCTTGTCTTCCAACATTTTTGTGATAGGTTGTCTCGATATTGGGGACGTTGGCTTTGCCTGGGCATCTCTCAATCTGTCCTCTACTACTTTCACAATTTTATTGTCACTTCTTGATATCAGGGGCATGTCAGCTGCCTTTCGGTATCTTTTTCCTTCTTTATTATCATCTTGCATGGGAGTCTATCACCGACCTAATATTAGTTGACAGGTTTTGCATCACCCCAGTGTTTGACTTGCCTCGGTTGGGTGAGTCTGGATTCCATCTCCTTCTAGGCTTTAGATGAAGTCTAGATGATCCTTATCCTTCTCTCCCTGGTTTACATCCGAGAGGACGAAGTTCAAAGACATTCTCCTTGACTTCACTCCAAGATGGATGAAGTCCTTTCCCTCTAGATTCTCATTTAGGAAGAAACAGAACCTTGAAATACATCCCTAGGCTAATATCCTAAACTATCATTTAGGCTGATATCCTAAACTATCTTTTAGGATGATATCCTAAACTATCACTCAGGCTGATATCCTAAACTATCACTTAGGCTGATATCCTAAACTATCACCCAGGCTGATATCCTAAACTATCACTTAGGCTGATAACCTAAACTATCACCCCTTCAGCTGACAAGTTTGATATCTTGTCATGCCCATTCCTTAGGCTAATATCTTAAACTATCATTTAGGCTAATAACCTAAACTATCATTTAGGCTGATATCCCAAACTATCACTTCAACTGATAACCTAAACTATCACCCTTTCGGCTAACAGGTCTGATATCATGTCATGCCAATTCCTTAGGCTGATATCCGAAACTATCATTTAGGCTGATATCCTAAACTATCTATTAGGTTGATATCCTAAACAATCATTTAGATTGATATCCTAAATTATCACTCAAGCTGATATCCTAAACAATCATTTAGGCTGATATCCTAAACTATCACTTAGGTTGATATCCTAAACTATCACCCAAGTTGATATCCTAAACTATCATTTAGGCTAATATCCTAAACTATCACTTAGACTGATATCCTAAACTATCACTTAGGCTAATATCCTAAACTATCATTTAGGTTGATATCCTAGACTATCACCCAGGCTATCCTAAACTATCACCCAGGCTGTCCTAAACTATCACCCAGGCTGATATCCTAAACTATCACTTAGGAAGATAACCTAAACTGTCACTCCTTCTGTTGACAGGTCCGATATCCTGTCATGTCCATTCCTTAGGCTGATATCCTAAACTATCATTTAGGATGATATCCTAAACTATCACTTAGGCTAATATCCTAAACTATCATTTAGACTGATATCCTAAACGATCACTTAGGATGATATCCTAAACAATCATTTTGGCTGATATCCTAAACTATCACTCAGGTTGATATCCTAAACAATCATTTATGCTGATATCCTAAACTATCACTTAGGCTGATAACCTAAACAATCACTTAGGCTGATATCCTAAACTATCACTTAGGTGGATATCCTAAACTATCACTTAGGCTGATATCCTAAACTATCACCCAGGTTGATATCCTAAACTATCATTTAGGTTGATATCCTAAACTATCACTTAGACTATTATCCTAAACTATCACTTAGGTTGATATCCCAAATTATCATTTAAGTTGATATCCTAAACTATCACTTAAACTGATATCCTAAACTATCACCCAAGCTAATATCCTAAACTATCACCCAAGCTGATATCCTAAACTATCACTTAGGCTGATAACCTAAACGATCACTCCTTCGGTTGATAGGTCGGTTATCCTGTCATGCCCATTCCATAGGCTGATATCCTAAACTATCATTTAGGGTGATAACGTAAACTATCACTCAAGCTGATATCTTAAACTATCATTTAGGCTAATATTCTAAACTATCACTTAGGCTGATATCCTAAACTATCAGTTTGGTTGATATCCTAAACTATCACTTTGGCTGATATCCTAAACTATCACTTAGGCTGATAACCTAAACTATCACCCCTTCGACTGACAGGTCTGATATTCTGTCATGCCCATTCCTTAGGTAGATATCCTAAACTATAGCAGTATACAGTGAACTTCCTCAAGGTCGTCCAATACCCAAAGTGGCTGGCCAATGTTGTCCTAGTACCAATGAAAGATGTGAAAGGTTTGCATGTGTATGATTAACATGAATTCTAGATATCTGATCTAACCAAAATGTGGTACCAGTTCGCAAGTCATATTCGTGATACTAGTCCGTGAGCCATATCCATGGTACCAATCCACAAGACTCCTTTGAGGTACCAGTTTGTGAGACTCCCATGCTTGTGCAAATATTACATCCTACCGCCTTAAAAGAGTTTCGTTCCCAAAATTCACCTCTAGTAGAATAAATGGGAGTACCACAACCGAATATCTACCTCACACTCTCAAGTAGCCTCCTCTTAGTCATGGTGCTACCACTGAACTAATATGAGGGGAATCACTTTATTTCTAAGGACTTCTTCCTTCCAATCCAGTATCTGAACTACATTCTCCACCATAAACAAGTCCTCTTGTATCTCCTTTGGCTACATTGGTATTACTTGGGATGTGTCCACCAAGCACATCCTTAACATAGAAACATGAAAAATGCTATGCACACCTGAAAGTTCTGAAGGCAAGTTCAACTTGTATGCTACTTCACCAGCCCTTTTGGAAACCTGGTAAGACTCGATGTAGCGAGGACTCAACTTTCCTTGTTTCCCAAACCTTGCTACTCCTTTGGTTGGTGATTCATTTAAGAAAACAAAGTGTCCTACTTTGAATTCCAAAGGTCTTCACCTCTTGTCTGCATAGCTCTTTTGTCGGCTTTATGCAGCCACCAATCTTTTCCAAATCAAGTCCACCTTGTCTTCATACTACTTCACACTTTCTAGGTTTATCTAACGTTTGCCTACTTTGCTCCAATAAGTAGGTGTTCTACACGACCTGCCATATAGAGCTTCATACGAAGCCATCCTAATATTAGAATGGTAGCTGTTGTTGTAGGCAAACTCCATCAATAGCCGATGTTCGCCCAACTTCCTCCAAAATCCAAGGCACAAATCCTCAGGATATCCTCCAATGTTTGAATAGTCCTTTTGGTCTAACTATCTGTCTAAGGGTAGAAGGTGGTGTTGAAATTTAATACAGTACCAAAAGCTTCCTATAGTTTTTTAGAACTTCAATGTAAACTGTGTGTCTCAGTCTAACACGATCAACATGGGGACACCATGTAGTTGAACTATCTCAGACATATAAAATTCTACCAACTACGATAGTGGAAGATTTACCCTCATAGGCAGGAAGTGTGCTGACTTTGTGAGCTGATCCACAATTATCCAGATTGTATCATTCTTTCTCCTGGTCTTGGGTTATCCAGTCACAAAATCCATTGACACATGCTCCCATTTCCAGATTGGAATATCCAGAAGTTGCAGAGTCCCTCCAGGCCTCTGATACTTAATCTTCACCATCAAGTAGGTCACACATTTGGCTACATACTCAGCGATTTTTTTTTTCATTCCAGGCCACCAAAATTTCTCTTCAGATCCTTTTACATCTTGGTGCTTCTTGGATGAATCAAGTATTTGGACTAGTGAGCTTCGTCTAGCAACCTCTATTTTACCTCCTCCACTTAAGGCACATATAGATGTAGATCATATCTAAGCCCACCATCAACGTCGATAGAGAAATGAGCCACCTCTCTTGCCTCCAACTTCTTCCAGATTCCTTGCACAAATCGGTCCAACAGTTAAGCTATCACATTTGATTCTAATAGCTTCAAGTGAATAGATAAGTTTGCCATCCATGCTTCAATAGGTCCCTAAGGCTGCTTCCGTAGTCTACACTCAACCAACCCATTTAGTAGATGCCATTCCTTAATTATCAGACTGGCCACGACATGGGTGCGTCTGCTTAAAGCATCTATGACCACATTAGCCTTTCCTAGGTGGTAGGAAAGACTAAAATCATAATCCTTGAGATACTCCACCCATCTCCTCTATCTCAGGTTTAGATTCTTTTGTGTAAAGATGTACTTCAAGCTCCGATGATTTATGAATACCTCGAGCTGTTCGTCATATAAATAATGCCACCAGATCTTTAATGCAATGACCACTACAGCCATCTCTAAGTCATAGGTGGGATAATTCCTTTCATGGTCTTTCAACTGACGTGAGGTATACGCCACTATCTTCTCATGTTGCATCAAAACACACCCCAATCCGGTTCCACAAGTATCAAAATGGGGAAAGCAATCTGTAATTTGGTCATTGTAGGCATTTAAGCCAATTAATGTACACCCTTAGGTGATGTAAATCCAAATCAAATCATAAAAACAATAAATGCGGAGTGAGGGAAATCAAACCAGTGTCAAGCAAAAGTATCCAAAGTAGACCAAAGAGAAATCTACGAAAAGACCATACAGAAAGCAAGCATTATTGAAAATGGCACGAAATGATATGCATGTGTATAAATGTGCACGTAAATGCATCTAAATGTATGAAAAATTCTAAGGAATTATTTACACAGGAAAATGTATATGATTTAGTGCAAAAATAACATGCATGTGCATGAGTTGGTGTCATGGGGGCAATTATGTAATTTCACATGGCTAAATGTGATAAATATGTACAAATGCAAAATGCATGGTCTAATGTGTGCATTATGTGTGCAAAATGTTAGGAAAATATTATTTACAAGAAAACATGAGGAAAACAAGATTTTAAATGCAAGAAAATGATGTAAACATAGAATAAAGCGCAAAATTTACAAAGGAATAGCAAATCCACTTGGAAAACTTCATAGAAATCAGATAACAGAAAACTATTGCATGAATTAAGGTGAAAATACATTTTGATGAGAAATGGATGTTTAAAAATCACATATTGCAATTTAAAGAAATTCATGGACAAAAGTGCAAAATCCACAAAAGATTGGAATCTTGATTGAAAACTATTCAAAAAAACTTTCATTCTAAAGTTCAGATCATGAATTGAAAGAAAAATGTGGCATTAAAGTGTGAAATGTGTGAAATTTGCATTCTAGTAATTTCATGAAAGTTTAGGGTTAAATGTGCAAAATTTACATGTGTGTGCCATGATCAAAATATAGAATTAGAAGTCATTTTAGATTGAAAACATGATTTTGTCATAAAAATTTTATTCATGTGTCAATTTACAAACATGCATGATCCATAAATGTGCAAAGTGTAAACATATGGACTAAAAGGCAATTAAAAACCCAAATCCATGATTTAAGTACTAATTAAGAGGTTTGGATGCAAATTATCTATGCTCAGAAACTATATTAGATAAATTCTGGGTTTTCATGTAAAATCTCAGGATCAAAATGTAGTGAAAAAAAAGTTTTTATACAATTCAGTGTAATTATGAATTACTTCAAGGTTCTGGATGTAAATTTCACAAAGGAATTCTTGTTTGTTAAAAATTCTAGGGCAAAATGAAAATATTCAGGACTTAATTGCGAGGAAAACATGATTTTAGGGGTCTAGTTGTGATAAAACAAATATTTACTGAGCTGGTGATAAAAAAAAACATTTAAGGGACAACATGCAATTTTTACAATAAAACAAAAGAAACAAATTTTATTTACAACTACAAGGGTTCAAACATAAAAAGTCAGGACCTAGACGTAATGACCTAAGGACCTAAGTGTAACAATAAAAAAACATAAGGACCTAACCTAATCTACTATCATTCGAAGATCACCGGCGCTTTAGTCTCTGGCAAGAAGTCTAGTGAGGCGTTGGCGGCGACATGACGGCGAAGAAGCACGGGCTAGGATCTGAAAAGCTGGAGGGAGGTGCGAGGAGACTCTCTAGGGTGTTCGGTTCAGTCAAGGCTGGCTGAGGTGCTCCCCCCGTCTTGGGCTCCGGCGAGGTGGTCTGTTGGCATCGTGGAAGATAATGGCGAGGTGGCTGTGGAAATCAGGTGGCGGAGAGGCATAGGAGAGGACCGAAGGATCATCGAAGGACCGCAGGGAAGCTTCCAGGAGCCGTGGGGGAAACAGGGGCTAGCTAAGGAGCTCCACCTGTCTCGAGCATGGGCAATGGGTGCAGGTGAGCTCGGGGCGGCGCTATAAAGGCGGAGGTGGTCGAGCAGAGTATTGGGAGCCTTCGGCGAGCCACGGGGATGCTTCTAGAGGTGGCGTTTAGAGCTGGGTACGGCCGGAGATCCTCACCCACTCGATAGGTCACTCAACGAAGGAAGATGGCTGCTCCGCGCTGGCAGTGTTCCCCCTCCTGAGCGACGGAGTCACGGGAAGGAGGAGGAGGGAGATAGGGGAGAGGCGCCAGGGACCTCCTCCGCTTGAGTGGCCATAGGCCTCACTAGAGGTGGTGAACCCACCATTGGAGAAGAAGAGGATGACGTACTTGGGCAATAACCCCAATGAAACTCAAACCAAAAGACACGAACGGACCTGACAGGACTAAAGGAAAAATATTCGAGCATTAAGTCGGGGCAAATTACCTCGATGAAGGCTGGGCAGTCCTCCCGACCTACAGTCGGTGGCAGCGTTTTTCGGGCGTAGCTACTCTAGTCACAATAGCGCGGAGGTTTGGGGTTTTCCAGGGGTTTTGGAAGAGACTCATAGTTTTGGTATTTGATGGGGATTCTCTTTTGGGTTTCCAATCAGTGGCCCCTTCAGTCAGTGGTGTGGGGATTCCTCTATACGCTGATGGAGTCCTCCAACACCGTTGATCCACCTCTCCAGCGAATGAGAAGCGTTGGATCCACGCATGAGCTGGAAGGGGTTGTTAGTGCTTGCCGGAGATCGCACGTGGACAGATGCTGATGGAGGGATCAGCACCGGCGATCACAGGGCTGTCGTCGGACGTGGAGCAGATGGCCTGCTTGAATTATTTTTTGCATCCCTAAGTTTTTGATTGAGAGATGAATTGAAATGAAATGGTGGGCCTTGAATGGGCTTGTGGAGTGGACTTTAGGGTTTTTAAGGGTTTAAATGGGTTTAGGTTTATTTTAGGGTTTTGTTTTGGTAATTTAATTTAGGATTAGGTTTTTGTGATTTTAATTAGGGGTTTTGAGTTTTATTATTTTCAGTTTAATTAAATGGCTTAATTTAGTTTTAAAATGGATTATATTTAGGTTTAATGGGTTTAAATGGATTAAGACTTTGGGTTTTAAATTTGATTTTGGTTTTGGACTTGATTTGATTAATGATTTAATTCAGATTTTGATTTAATTGGTTTTTACTTCTGTAGACCCCGATTTTGAGGTAGCTCATTGTTAAGGCTCCAATTGTTGCTTTGGATGTGACCGATCCTTGAACCAATCCCTAAACCCGTAGCAAGCCTACAGCCTAATTTAGAAAACAGACCAATAGAGGAGAGCACCTAGCTAGCACACCTAGCTAGCACACCAACCTAGCACACCAACCTAGCACACTTAGCTAGCACACCAACCTAGCATACTTCCCTAGCACACATAGGTGGCGCACCTAGCCAGCGCACAACACTGTGTAGGCTGCGGCTGCTGGCTTTCCACCTTCCTTGGCTGTTACCTCCAGCAGCGAATATGCCATGGAATCTTCTAGGCTCTTCTTCTACGAGGCTCTCCTCATTCCATGAGTTACCCTTGAGAGTTCCCTATAAAAGGACCCCCATAGGTAGCCATATAGAGAAGGAAAAATCCTGAGAGTTGAGAATCCTGAGTAGACACCTTGCATCCAGCCACTTTCTGCTCTGAAGCCCGATATCTGCACGAGTCTCTCCATCGGTCCAACAACTTATTTTCATTCCATGGAGCACCCCCTTGCGTCCTAAAGCCTCCTGGGTTCATCCAAAGCAACGAGGATCTTCTTATTTCAGAAGGAACACCTCAAGAGGTAGGCTTTCTACCTCCTCTTTATCTTCTAAATATCCTTTCAGAAACTTGATAAAACATGTTTAAAACTTTACATGTGATCTATTTTGTTCCATGTTTTTGAAGTTTTCATGATAACATGCTCGCATTCTATGCAAATAATCTCCATGTTAATCTATGTTTACATTTCTAGCATGAAATCTGCATGAACTGTCTGTTTCCTTGCACATAATATTTTGCAATGCACCATGTATACCCTTGCACGTAGAAGCATGCGTATGATCATCATATATACTTTTTTTGATTCGTTTTATCTAGATCATGCTTGTTCTCAAGTATTTCACACGTTTTCATGCATGAACCCACCAACTTGCTTTGGTTTCAAATGCTTTGTTTACATGATGATTCTTGATCCTATGCACTCGCAGCATGTTTTCCAGTTTTTATCATAGCATAGACCCTTTAGCACTTGCATGAATCCTCCATGTATCTCTACTGGGCGGGTTCTGGATCAGGTTACAGTATGATCCAGACTCCCTGGGGCGCACCTCCCAGTCGCACCCAACCCGTGCACCAGTCTGGCGCACTCAGCAGGCGCGCCAGACTGGCCAGGGATCAGAGCACTTGCATTACAACCATACTTGCATGGTTTTACCGCACAGTTTTGAGCTTGTTTCTTTCTGATTGATTCTCTGGTATGCCAGGATATCACCTGCATGTTTTCAGCTTTTGATCATATTGTTTTCCGCTTGTTTTCTTCGTTTTATTATTCAGTTCTAGGCTAAATCTGGTAGGTCGATTACACCTTACTCCCTAGTGAGAACCATGTGCATCGCCCTAGGATCCAGAGGCCTGGCTGAATCATGTTTTCTTCATCTAGTTCAAGTAGATGAGATCTTGTGTGAGGCTTCTAGCCCTTGAGCTCAAGGTCATTGCATTGCATTCGCATTTATAAATCTTTCAAGGCATGTTTTCCAAGTCCTCTCCAGAATGATTTCTGCTGCATACTTTTCCAGAGTGCATCCTCTGATGCTTTGCTTTGCGTGGCTTTCTATTTTTTCCCCTACATACATTACTAGCTCACCTAGACGCACATAGGTCGCGCTCCAGACTGACGCACCAGTCTGGCACACCAAACAAGCGCAGTGGCCTGTTTTCAGTAGCACACAACATGTTTTTTATATGTTTTGCTTGCTTTCTCGACCCGATTCGCTTCTGGGTTTTCCTTTGGTTTTCTTCCTTGATGCATTAGGAAGGCACAGATTTGTTTTCAACAGTTTTCTTGCATTTTAGCTTGCATTTAGTCATATAGAAAGCAAGGATGATAAATCGCTCATGATAGTAGATCTTTGATCCTATTATGCAATATTCTTGCATCAACTCTTGGCCCGGCACACGAGCGATTTTTCTGAGCATTAGGACACACCCCTGCACATCATGCACCTATTAGCGTAAGGCACTAAGCATAGCATGGCATATCGCCCACGGGCGTACAACAAAAGGCTGAAAAGCTGATATTTCATAAGCAAAAGAGAAATCATTAGAAGACCGATTTATCGGACGTGCGAGGGTGCCTAACACCTTCCTCGTATGTAACAGGGATCCTCACCCGCATTTCTGCTTTGCGCAGCCCCTTTTTATTTGTTTGCATGATTTTTCATGTGTTTTATGGTTTTCCTCGTCTTTCATAATAGACTAGGTGGCGACTCCTGCATTTTTGCATTTTTTTTCTCCTTTTCTTTTTGCCGTGGCTTTGCCGCTTTGGACACATATCACCTATTTGTGGCCACCCCCGTCGGCATGGTTACAGGAACTGGTGACTCTGCTGGGGATAACCAGATCCCGGCTTCGCTTTGATTTCTCTCTTACTTCAGCTTTTCTTGCTTGCTTTATTTTCCCATGCCATGCTATCTTTCCATGCCATGCAGTGCTATCTTTGCCATGCCATGCTTTCTTTTTGAGTGGTGTCTTTTGCATGCATTGCCTTTGCTATATTGTTCTTTCACACATTTGTCGTGTCACCACTTTTTTCACATTTTGTGGCACATGTTTTCATTTATTTATTCGTGTCTACTTGCATGTTTATTTCCCTTCCTGTTACGCCATGCCTAGGAGAATAGTGACATGCTTGCTTCCCCTTTTTTGGTTAATGAAAACATAACAACCAAAAATTATCAAATCTTAAGGCAAACTAGGGACAAATTGAAAATCCTCCCCCAAGGTTTAATAAGCTTGCATGTAAAAAACTTAAAGCATACTTTGCATACATCATATAGGGCATGCATTCTTCTCCACTCCTAGGCTTACCTATACAGTCTGCGAAGGACATGTCCGGTGGTTCATCCTAATGGCTTTGGTGTAGGATGGAAAATCGAGCTTGTTCCCCCTTAACTGGGGTCGTGTCGGTGTTAGTAAAGCAGCACAGCCTACTGCTTTGGCAGAGGTCAAGGCTCCGAATGCACCACCCGTTCACCGCCCAAGCTTTGGCAAGGATTTAGAACGGGGACCTTACTATTTCTAACCTTGAGTCGGAGACCTATCCACCTTAGCATGAGAGCCCGGAGTAGACAGCATGATAGGACACCCCTAGATGGTGGGAGAGTGCATACTAGCGGCATACATTCGCATTGCATACCATCATAATCATTGCATCTTGCTAATTTGTTTGTTTTTGTGCAGAGGAGTTCGGATCTGCGAGTTTCCTCAACTTAAGCCCAAGATCCTTTCCTTTCATTGACTTCTCTTTTGCGACCTTACTGTCGATCGCATTTCCCTAGTTATTCGTCACTTCCGACGATAGCTCGTCCTAGGGTTCGTCCTATTCATCCAAGCCGCAGTCCAATCCGCACTCGCTCGCGATCCGTGATGGCCCAGCATGCTGGCGAGTCCCTTTCCCTTGCTATCCAGGTGGAGGTCCCTGTCTCGGGACACTCTTCCTATGTGTCTGTTCCTGTCATTTCTGCTGCCTCCACTTTTGCCTTAGCCTCTGGAGGACCACCACTACCTCATTTCCGTGTTCCCGTGGCAACCCCGCCATCGGGATCACCTGCATGGTCTTCTCCTACTGTTGGGGCCACAGCAGTCGAGCCTGTCTCTCCCCAGGGTTATGTCCTTACTTGCCCTCCTCCTACTGCGGCTGTTTCAGTAGTAGCTACCCCCTAGTTTGGACAACTGGGATCCCAACCTTTTACTTCTGCCTCTGTCTTGCCTCCCTCTGTCGGGCCACCAGCAACGATCCTGTGACCGCGCAGCTGCAACAGATGTCGGCCCTTGCCCAGCAGCTGCAGGGATTAGCACTAGCGTTCCAGCCCTTTTCAGCTTTGTCTTTCCTAGCTCCCGAGTTGCCTGCGCAACTGGCCATAGGACCACAGTTTGCACCTGCTGCACTCCCACCACAGCCGTCGCTATCCCTTGTCTCTCCGGCAATAGGGGTGTCGACACTACCCTCTGTTACACCAGCACAACACCCACCTCAGCATGCATCCCTCCTATCTGGTGGCCAGCCTCCTAGGCCGGCAGGAGCATTACCATCTGTGAGTGTTGACACCATCCTGGTCCAACAACTCTTGCTCCCTCATTCTGCACCACTAGTTGCACCACCCCCTGCTTTTCCTTCACCCTTGTATCACACACAAGGTTCATCCTTCCTCCCACGGCACACTGCACCCATGCACGGGTACACTGGCCATCCTACCGTAGCACTTGACGGTGGAATGGTGGATCCGGAGGAGCCCTTAGGGGTGACCCATACAGTGTACGCGGCACCCGCCTCTACTGCACAGTCCACAGCTGTAGTAGCTCCAGATGCTCTCCTCACGAGAATAAACGATTTGGAGCACACTCTCCAGCAAGTGCAAGGTGGAGACCGCCAGTCCTACCAATTCCGGGACCTCTGCTATTTCCCAGAGGAGACTCTCCCCCAAAATTATCATATCCCGAAATTTGAGAAATATAATGGTAGGGGCTGCCCAATTGCCCACCTCAAAGCCTATTGCGGAGACCTCACTCAGCTCCAGGCTGACGAAAGGTTGTTGATCCGCTTGTTCCAAAAGAGTCTCACGGGGCCCGCGTTGAAGTGGTTCACTTCCCTCAACATGGCCACCATCAGGACTTGGAACGACCTTACACAAGCATTCTTGGAACAATATTCCTTTAACCTCGACTT